>SNQJ01S0083708.1:2870-16476 GCA_010110895.2 Picea sitchensis
ATTTAACTTGAATGAATACATAAGATCAATCTTTGAATTTCATCTTCAAACAATTATGAGAGACCCAACTCTTTGTTACAAGACCCAGCTTGTAGTTCTCAGATCCAATTGAGAAATGAGGAATCCAACCCTCATAACAAGTCCCAGCTTGTTGATCTTAGATCCAACTGAGATGTGAGGAATCCAATCCTCATACAAAACCCATCTTGTAAATAGGCACTAACCTGATAGAATGAACCTTCATTCAATCCATTATATATAAATATATATACTTCAACAAATTCAACTATGCTCTCTTCTCGCCATTCTTTATTGTTTATATAGTCTTCCAACTGGTTTGATTTTGAATCATTGCATATTTTGATATTGAACCATTGTACCTTTTCATTTAAGTGATAATATTAAACTTTAAATAATCCTATTTTTCCTTTTATCCTTTATTCATAATGCTCATAATTTAACTCTCTTAATCATGACTGTGTGTCAGTTCTTTTGTTATCATGAGTTGATCACAGACATAGATTGACTCATTATATCATACTCATGTTTTTTTTGTGTTCTTAGTTCACCAAAAGATCATATTTGATCTTTTATCAATTCTTTGTTTTGTTCTAGTGTTAACTCTCTGTCGAATTAAATATGTATGAGGCACTTCCTTCAAAACATTTACATATGAGTGTATGCGCAAAACCACGATATTATTGATTTAATCGTTGCCTCTTCTTTTACCCTTGTTTTATTTATTCCATACGACCACAGGTGGTGACCATGCACTAATCCAAGCGAGTGCTTGCCTACTTATCAAAATCAACGATCATGTTTTAATGTCACGATGAGATGGAAAGTTCTCATTTACTTCGCAGCTTTGGCTATTCGTGGCTCCTGAATTTTGGAGTAGAAATTCCTTCGAATTGATTACCTACTGAATAAGTCATAAAGTGGTGGTGATCGCTTGTTGTCGGTTAACACCTCCATTTATGTTATCCTTCCACTATGCTTAATCATCGGTTGAGAATGCTCTCAAAGTAGATCAAAGGTTAGTTTTGACTTCAACCTCCGGTGCTTCGGGTGATTTCCCCTTCACAGTCCTTCAATATTCCAGAGTTCATTTCACCAAAGTAGATTGGACAGCTGAGTTTTATTTACACAATGAATGGTCCTCGTTCATTTCAGAACTTTGAGACTTCAGGTATATGTTGGTGGTGAAACTCCTGAATTACAAAATCTCGGAGTGATGTAACTTGCTAACATCACTTGTTGACATGGAACTGACTAAGTGGCTTCCACATGCCACTTATATTAGTGACTTATGCATACCCGAAATTCCAACTGCACTTTGAGACTTGTCATCATATGATTGTGCCATGTGTCCTTATTGATGTGGATCTCCTCATGTAGCACATGTTCTTCTCCTAGATCTAATGGTTTTCCTAACTCTCGAATGGTATCTAAGATCGACGATTGAGAGTGACTTTGGAACTTTGGCCTTCGAGTGAACTCATATGTTCTGAATCCTTTTTCAATGAAGTGGTCAGCGTCGAAGTTGACCACTATTTTGATCCAACAACCATTATGTATTGTCCATATCCGATGGTCCTCATTTAATTCGGGACTTCATGACTCCGACATTTGTCTTTTCTTATCATATCCTTCCACTTCATATAGATCGAACGGTCAATATCACTCCCGAAATATTTCTCAGATTGGACGAATCATGTCCTCTTCGGAACATTTGTGGGATATTGTCCTTCCACTTTATTCAATCCAACAATCGGTATATTACACGAAGTGATCCTTGGATCGGATGACCCATGTCCACTTTGGGACTTAGGCCTTTGAGTAATCTTACCTGTTCTCAACCCTTTTCTACTGAAGTGGTTAGTGCTGAAGTTGACCACTATTGATCTAACATTTCCCCTTTTCTATTCCATATCAATGACTAATACTTAACTCTAGATCAAATATTGATCTAATTGTTGAGAAACATCCTGAACCTCCTACTTCAGATTTGATGGTACTTCATTATGGCTTACTATGTCCTTCCACTCAACTTGATCCAACGATCGAGAATTCTCCCAAAGTAGATCGAAAATAAGGGATGATTGTGAGGTCCCAACTAGAATGACGTTTAAAACTATCATCAAGATTCGCAATGGAAAATGCTCGTTGGTAGTGGAACTGATGCCAACTATAGATCTATTGGCAGGTGACGATCAATGGTCTAGAATAATTGTGGGGTTAGAATTAAGGCATTGTTTAATTCTCCCTTCGCACTCCACAATCAACCCTTGCCCTTGATCTAGCACTTTCATATCCAACAGTCATGACTTGATCTGATCATTGACCAGTCCTCCAACTGTCCTTCTCTTGTAAGTCTCATATCTGACAGTTGAGATATAATTCTTCAAAACTATGAATTTACCTCAATCTAATGATCTTTCTTCTGATCTGTTCATCGTTATTTCTACTGAGCATTTTAATACCTTGTGCTTTGTTACTTCTTCTATACATGGATTCTCTACATGCTATCTCTCCTGAGATTTAGAGTGGATTCCTTTGCTCCTCGCGTTATATATTATGCATGACTACTCCTTAAAACTATCTCAATGAGAAGGATTCTTTCTTGAATCCTTTGGAGTTTTCCTGTGGGCATTTCGATCCCGATGACATTTCTTCAATGCACTCTTCCTTCTGAGATTTGATTAATGTCCTTTCTTCTAAGCTTGAATCTCTACATATTGTTTGACATTTTCATTCTCTCCATATTGTTTGACATTTTCATTCTATGCATATTGTTTTACATTTTTATTCTCTACTAATTGTTATATTGTTGACATCAATGAAATTTCATTATAACAACTTATCATCACATCACAATGACATCGACTGTTGACATCAATGACAACATATCAAAGACAATATGTCCAACATAATCCTTCTTGTAATAGTTGTATTAAATAAACAACATTTAATTTAGAACAGAGCAGTAAAATTTAAGAGTTACTTCATTTAGCACATTCGCAATCAAAATTTTCAATTATAATAAAGTTTTATAAATATTAATACAAAAACAATGCATAATTCTTGGTAAATACCTGAACCTGATGCTATTATCCTCTGTTTGCCCGCCGCTTGCTTCCTTCCCGCTTCTGCAAAACACTACCCAAAACCAGCCTCCCTGCCAACTAGGTAGCTCCCTAGCCCCAGGATATCAACAGATATCCTGGCCCTCCGTGCCCAAAACCCCCAGCAACCCCAGTGCACTGATACAATCTCACTCCTAATCTTCACTTCTCTCTGCAATACTCAGAGCTCCCCAAAATCCATCCCCCACTCCCGTAGAATGCCTCCCGTCCAACTCCTTCCCTTCCTTATCCCTCCTTCACCAACTCTCCTCCCCCTCATTAATTTCCTTATCTCCCCCTTATACTGTCCCCATTATTAATTTCTTATCCCATTCTTGAATGCCTTATCCCCTTCATTAATATCTCATCCCTTTCAATGCCTTATCCCCCCTTCATTAATATCTTATCCCTTTCTTTAATGCCTTATCCCCCCTTCATTAATATCGTATCCCTTTCTTTAATGCCTTATCCTCTCCGACATACGTAAAGCATTTTAATTAGACAATTTAAAAATTATTAACCCCCCCTTAAATTATTACCAATATCATTGAGTGTGATATGTAATAATTAATTAATTAATCAAAAGTTAAAACAATTAATTAATAAATAATAATCAATTAATATTATTAATACTAATCATTGTTTAATTAAAACCATATTAGGACAATTAATTATCTAATAAATTTTACTTAATAATCCCTAAGCATGTATTCATCTAGGGTTCTTACACTTCTCAAGCATTTTTGCAAACACATCAAGTTTCATCTCTAATAATGTTGTTATATGTGTATTGCCTTTACCATTCTTCTTCTATGGACACTGAGATGCATAATTCCCATTCTTATAACATGAGAAGTGTTAGCACAAGATTGGTTAAGGTGCCAAGTGTCAATAAAAAGCATTGAAAAAACTCTCACAAGGTTCCAAGAATCAAAATGACTCATATATTTGCACTACCCAATCTCACACAGACACACAGGCGGGTGCTACCTAAATTCTGGCAGAAAACGAATTGTGTAGAGTTATTTTACCAGTTTTGAGTCACTAAATTGAAACTTGTATTATGAACAATTGAGAAGGTATTTTTGAAACCTCGAGGAGGTTTTTGTTCATAACATGCCAAATAACAAAAACCTCTCTCATTTTTTCAAAATGTGTTATGTTTTAAGAGATATTAGACATAAAGTGGTGTTACCTACTGTTTTACATCGGCACTACCTAATTTCTTGTAGTGGCCACGGTTTTGATATTCGCCTTGTTGGGAGGATGCCACATGTCAAGGAGGGTTCGAATGGATTCTCAAGGATCATTTAGATGTCAAGGGACACCTGCACCTAATATTTATCTCCAAAAAAGGCCTCATGCAATGAGGTGGAGACATTTTATTAACGACTTCCAACAAATTCCTGAAAATTAGTAGTTTGTTGGATTTTTGTCTCTTTGATTGTTACCACCTATGTCCAAGGCTTAGAATCCAATGAAGGAGATGGGATTATACCTCCTAAGTTTATTTGGATGATATTTTCTATTTAAGGAAGGATATCACTTGAGGAAAAAGGTTGGATTCATGATCCAAGAGGGGAGAGAGCTAGAAGACCAGTTTATTTGCTCAATTGTAAGCTTGAGGGCCTGTTGTAATTACCATTTCTGCCATTAGAAATTCAGGAGAGTTTCTTATCAAACTTTGTGTTCTTTGTTATCATTCTATCCTATCATCTTGCTTGAATAATATTTACAGATTTTGAAGATCAAAAGTTGCCTTTGGTTAATGAATTCATGAGCTGCAAAGGATTTGTGGTAATTTCTTGTTAATCACAGTTTATTGTTCAATCACTCTTCAATCTATGTTACAGAAAAGATCTATGTTATGTGGTTATTATTCTCTTTTTTTACCTTCTATTCTTCTATCCATCTTGACATAAGCCTTTTGGCTAGTAGGAAGCTTGATTTCCTTTGATCTGTAGGATGTTATGAATCCATGCCCAGTGGAATGTATTTGTAGTAGTTCGATGCCCTCCTTTTTACTCTTCTCTTTTTGATCCACCTATTCAAACTATTTTAATCCATTTTCATTTCTATGTTACCAAACTTACTCTAATTTGCAGTCTAGGAGTGACTCTTGGATTGATAACAAGAAGCACTTGATTTTACTCAAGTCCTTCTTCTTTCGTAGCTTTCATGATCCTCCATCGTTGTTTCCCTTCTTTCTAGAGATCTTTATTTTTCCCTTCTTCATCTTACTAAAAATATCCAAGTTATACTCACTACCCTCCTTCTTGATACTCTTAGACTCCTCCCAAGTCTCTTCCTGGATGCAATCATCCCAAAGTCTCTGCCAATCTGGAATACTTTCTCAGGTGAAAACTCCCTTGAAAAATGGTTTCTAGGACTTGGGAATACCATTCAATGCCACATTCACGAGCTATATGTCCTATGTTTTCTCCCCTATGGATTCAAGATGATCACACACATGTGTGATCCTCATGAGATTGATGGTAACATTATCATATCTAGACATATGCATTGATATGATTTTATTTCTCAAGACCATATTCATATTCATGTTCTTTCCCTGGAACAAACTTACCAAGACATAAAACATATCTTTGGCCATCTTCTTCTTTGATAGGTGAGGAATTATGTGATCCTTCATTGAATCCAGGAGCACCCTCTCTACTTTGATCTCCTTCTTTTTGTGAGCTTCCAAATATGTTGGATCTGTCGGCAGAGTAACAATTTTTTCCATTACCTCCCAAAGGTGATACTCCTTCAACAACAAAATTACTCTTATTTACAATATAGGAAGTTGTATGCTCCATTAAATATATGTTCAAATCTCAACAATTTTGTTTCCATCCCTATGACCTGATAACCTTCCCTGAAAATAACATGTTGCTGAAAATTTCCCTTGTACTGACTTGTACGTGATTGTGACCACTAGATATCGTGTATGTATGCTCTTGTGCTCATTACAACCCTCGTATGTAAATGGTTGTCACCTTTTCAACTCATGTATGTGTGTGAATATAACCACTACAACCTGTGTATATATGTGACTATACTTTATGTGGCCCTCGACACCTCAGTAAACCTACAAAAACCTAGTTCGTCCTCAATACAATTGTTTCCCTAAAATCCTCCCTTAGATTTCCACCTATTGGTTATGGATCTGAGATTTTGATTCCCCTCACAGAACCTTCTCTGATATCCTGTTACTTGGTTTCCTCCCTTAATATATCATGCTCTGATACGATGTTGAAATTTCTCTTACTCCAAAACCTAGGTACTTCATTATCTAGTGATTTCCTTACTACAATTAGATTAGCAGCTCATAAAACAAAAATACAATGATAAAATATTCAACTTTAAACATGCAGCAAAAGTAAAAATTGGAAACCAAATCATGCACACATAAAAGCCAATATTTTTTGGTAGATACCGTGGAAAAAAACTCGGAGGGAAATCCAGTGATGAGAATGATTTTATAATACTAAAATCAGGGATCATGTAATAGGGATAATGGCCCACTAAAATAAATAAAACTACAGACAAACCTGGAAAGTAATGTTCCATTTTATGTCCCATAATTGCATGATTTTCAAGGTGTACATGACTTTCCTTCATCAAACCTGCATATTCATGTGAATTTCTCCACTGGAACCCACATACATGTATGGAAAGATTGTACATAAAGCTATGTATGACATGACACTCTTCCTGTGACTTCTTTTGACTGAAACCCAACTGTGTTTCCTCTGTTATCTCTTCTCCTTGACCTGATCTCTAGATGGAATTCATTCTCCACCTATCCAAGATTTTGAATCAAAATCCTTCTTGATCCAATCCTCTCAAAAGAAAATTCTCTACTCTCAAGAATCTCAAGTGTCAAGTGTCTTCCTTGTTCACCCTAGACTTTCTTTTATAAATATGAGTTATAGTCTATGTTTAATCTCCAAAGTGATTGACGATTGAGATTACTTATCAAACTCACTTGAAATTCAGATTCTAAGAATCTATGCTAATTCCTTTTAGATATTTCCTCAAATAACTCAATAATTTCAATAATTAATTAATAAAATCACTTCACTTTAATAATTCCTTTAACTAAAGTAAATCTACCAAGGTAAAAGGCTTTGGATGATTTTCAAACATCTAGAAACATAGACCTGTGTAGAAATACCTGTCTGAAGAGACCACTAGCTTCAACATTTTTTTCTCTTCCTCCCACTTGTTTCTTCCTTAGAATTCGTTCTCCCAACCTTTATATATATTCTCCAAAAGGACCTTGTCCAAATTCCCTATTCTCAATTGACTAACAGTCTTCTCTAGGTTTTGTTTTTCCCTATCTCCTATAAGGTCGAGATTAAAACTAATTATTTGAAAGGGAATGAACAAGTTGTTTACAACCCCCCTTTCCCCAATCCTTAATTTATAACAACAACCACCTCCTTTCTTGACTTATCTACTAGAGCACTCATCCTAAGATAATAATAATTAACACAACAAAAACTACAAAAAGTTCCAGAACTCATCAATACCCAAAAGTTATATTCCTAGATAAGATACATGCATTATAGAATGCATCCTTATCATTCTTGCACTCCACTTGTAATACCCCAGGCTGTCCCTCAATTATAATTGTACACATGTTCATTTTCCATAGGTCGGTGAGCCCGAATATTATGGGTCTTAGTACCTATGTGATTATTAAGTAAAGAACCATATCTGAGAGGCCAACGAGCCATCTTTTTTTTTTTGTAATCACACTTAAATACTAATAAAACCATACCACTATTGTAGACCTACTTGAAAAAAGAGTAAGGGGGATAAACTCCACTAGGAAAGGAAAGGGGGATAAGATTCTAGGAAAGGAGCTAAGCCTAGGGGGCTTAAGCAAGATAATATTTTAATAATATTTTCTAAAAACTTAACGTATGTGATAAATCAATTTATCCTAAGTTCCCAAAGAAAGGGAACAAACCACCANNAGGGGGGAGGGCCAAGGACTATGCTCACTAGGGGGGAGAAAACCACTCTCTATTGCCACCATTTGTACCATCTCCCTGCTGCTATTGTACATAGAGGATACCATCTCCATCTTTGTTGGAGGACGCTTGAAGTGTGATTTGTTGGAAATTAAGATGAATAAGTGGGTTTCTAAGACCATGTGCATTCTCTCTAGGTGTGATAAGTGTTTTCAAAGAAGCGAGTTGTCATGCCCGTAATAATTATCTCCAGGTAAGAGAAATGTTGGGAATTGTTTCCCAAGGTTCCAAGCTACAGCCATATGACTCTAAGACTTCCATTCCGGCTTGTTGCTAAATATCGAAAAGGAAGTGGGGAAGTTGAAGGGGAACACTTTCTGGGTGGGACAAGCACGTGGAGAATTAGAGATTGTAAGTTGGTTGTTAAACTTGGCACCTAAAATTATGAGAATTGTTGTTGAGATACCTTTCTTGGGATAGAAATTCCTTTTCCCAAGTGGATTTTAAGCCCATATCGGGGGTGAATTGTTGTCAGTTAGTGGGAAACAAAGTCTAAGGCTGGGAGGAAATTTGGAAGTCTACATGCAGTTGGTGGCTATTTATATCGGATAAGTGCTCACCATCTGTTTGTTTAAATTAATGTAAGAATGTTTATGTGATCATGTGTTGGTTACTTACGATGAAAAGGTTCATGTACTTATGTTATAGGTTTTTTTTTTTTTAATTATGTGTATTTATTGTTGTTAAACTTGTACAAAAGTTGTGATATGTGACTATTGTTAGGGGCTTTATTGTTGTAATTATCCTAAATTATTTGTTGCCAAGATTGTTCAGATATGGAAATTATATGTTGTGATCTTGCATTGGATACTTAATGTGAAAATGTTTATGTATTCTTATTATGGGAATATGTTGTTCTTAATATGTTTGAGTGCATTCGTTGTTACAATTGTACAAATATTGTACTCGTGTGTTGGGTATTTGTTGTGACATTTATATTTCAATAAACTATTGTTAAAATAGTATAGGAACTATAATTATGTATTCTTTGTCATGGTAATTGTTGTTGGAATTATACATTCTATTATGGTTTTCATGGATATGTTGCATGTGTATTGTGTAGTTATTGGGCATAATTATTTTTCACAGGCAGTGCATTTAAAGGAGTGAAATTGATATCATAGGAATTTACACTTGAATGCATGTTGTTGGTATTCATTATATAATTTTGTTCAAATGCCTAGCTAGAACCTATGCACATCTTAGCCAACTTGGGTTGGAAATTTCCTTGTCTAGATATGGATAATTCATAGGTGCAAATTGTTACTCACACAACGATGAGGAAGGCCTCATATGGTTAGATAAGGGTTGCACGTCATTTTGAAGACCTATGAATCCTTAGAGTTTACTTAAGGAAGTCCCATAATTGACTAAGTTTTGAGGAACACTGCTAAACCTATGAAACCTTGTCTTTTACCTCAGAAAGAGTCGCTTCCCTCAATTTTGGCAAAAAAATCAATCGTGATTGTCGATTGTTGTGGTAACATCAGATTATTCCATGGTTAGGTTAGGATGAGACTCCAAACTAACTAGAGTCATCGATCGATTGGAGAATATTTTGAGGTGATCGTGATTGTCCATCATAGTCGGTTCTTCGGAGTAGTTTGGTCCACTCGAATGAAAATACTTCGGAGGGAAGACTATGAGGAGAAATATAAATCGTCAATAAGAGAACAACTAAGATATAATATTAGTCGTTGATCAGTGTAAAAACCATTAGACATGATCAAGAGGAGGAATAACTTTGTGTTGATGGAAAATCCTATGTGTACAAGGAAGACATGTGGTGGCCTATAATTGGTCGAGATAATAGGGAGTGGGTCCCTGTCGATTTCAAGCCCTTGGAAAGGTGATTTATCAATGATCGTTAGATCATTAGGAGGAGAGATCGTGGTTATTGTATCTAGTCACTCATATTTTGGAGAAGAAACTGTTGAAAAGAGTTTTTTCAGAGTTGACTTCTGAAGGGGATTCTCGAGCTATCGCAGAAACACTCTGAAGGAGTAATCCTGTTTTTCAATCAAATCCTAGATGAAAGATAATATTGATCATAGATATTGGTGGGTCTCACTTTGATGAGGCCAAGAGGAAGGTGATGTCACGCTGACAGGGATGACTTCATCCATCCAATACGCAAAGGATAAGTGTTAGCACCAAGAAGGATGTGCTAGTGGTCAGCAATGATGTGTACACCATGTAAGTCCATGTGGATATTCCATGTGCCAGGTGGCTATTGTGTCACATGGTAGTGTGTTATGTCACTTTTGGGGTGAAATGTGACGTGGCCTAAGTGCCACATGTGAATCCAGGTAGTGGAGTTGGGTAGGGACATGTGTCATGAGTGCCAACTTGGATTCCATGTAGAACTCTACATAAGTGAGGCTAGGAAGGGAGTTGATATTTTCTGAGTTTAATTGGGAGAGTTTGAAGTACCACTCCAAAGGGTTTGGAGTATGACTCTGAGAGATGATCAGATATGTTGAACGGAGTGAGGACACGATGAACTTCAACCGTCGATTAATGTGGACCTCCACAAGGGCGTGTTCAAAGGTAGAAGGTAGATTGTTAACCCTCATTCTAGTTAGAACCTCTATGTGCCATGATACGTCGATTTACCATCCTCTAGGACTGTTAGATATGTTGGACTAAGGTCATCAAAGTGCACAGGAAGCCACTTGTGGATACATTCCAATGGGCTAAACTTCAACGGTATAAAATGACTTTGAATAGATCGAAGTCATTAATCTAGCAGGCCAATCATACGATAATCAAGGAGATGCGTGGTAGCTACCACTTCAACACTACATTAGTTCAACGTCAAGTGACACATGCACTAGGGTGCCATGTGACACTGAGGTGGAATTGGCAGTTGAAGGCCCGAAAAATTTGGAGGGATTTAAATTTTGATCTAGAGATTAGAATTGAGCATGGTTACAGTCATTGGAAATATCTAGATGAGCAAAATCAATCTACAAATTCTAATTGGAGAAATGGAGTAGTTGGAAAAATTGAAATTTTGACAACCCATCATCCTGAATGATAACTAGAGGTTCATGTGACATTACAAAGTGGTATCATAGATATGGTTTCAACACTAGTCTTGGATGGGCCAAAAATTAGTTACAAAATTGATGTATTAAGGATAAGTTGAATCTATTGAAAATATATTGGACAAAAGAGTTCGTATATCCATAAAGAAATGTGATTTGAGTGGTAAAATCCACAGGCAGACAAAAAGAGGTTTTCTGGTGATATTAAAAGGAAAGTACTCTTATGATTTAGAGTTGTATATGATGGGTCAATTTAAAATCTATGGGTGGATGGTAACCATATGTGTATGGATTAGTATGCTCAACAAGCGGTGAAAGGGTATCCAAGAAAGGATTGCCTTGATTAAGGTTTGTTGATAAAACAATAGATTGAGGGACAAAGGAAGTTGGATTTGGGCATTTTATTTCATGGGTAATGTTATAATTACCTAGTTATATTTTGGATCATAAATACTTTTATAGAAGTTGGACAAGAATGATTTCTTATTGGATATTTCCATTAGGAAGGAAACATAAGTATGATTATGCTTGAGAAGCTAGTCATGTGGGTAATTTTAATATCTTCTCAAAGAAGACTGATATTAAAATCGGTTAAATATGAATGAGTAATATAAAAACAATATTTTGGCTCCTTAAGAATTTTTTGATCATACAAATGAGTTTGGTTAGCAACATGGAAAACCCTTAATGGAATCCTTCTTTGGTAATAGAAATCACGAGGAGATTATGCATATCACATGTGGATGAAAAGTAGGAAATATATTGGTAGTACATGATGATACATGTATTGCAGGTTCATATCGAAGAATGGTTTCTTGGTATATGAAAAATTTTGGACTTGGTATCAAGGATGAGCAGAAGTATTTGAAGACACATTTTTTTGTCAAGAATACCTCACAAGATGATTAAAGGACACAACTGAAGAGCGTTAAGGTGTGAGTCTAAGTGCAACCATCAAGGCTTAGGAATCCACTACTGGAAATTAAATCACGTTAATCAGAGTGCTCAGTGGATCTGGGTGTAAGAGTAAATAATTTAGTAGATGAAATATTGAAATTCCCTTCATGATAAAAGAAATCAAGGTAATGATAAAGAATCACGTTATGGAAGGATATGTTCTAAGTGGATTGATATGCCAAGATGATAGTCTTCTGAAAAAGGGAACTTAATGTTTACATGGAAATAAAGGCAACAAATCCAAGGATCAGTCATACGGTTTTGGGGTAGTACCTCCATTATTATTATCAGAGGGGTGTAGTGGAATCCTGGTTGGAATGTTAGAACTTCAAAGGTGAGATATTAAAGGCATCGGTATACAAACGAAAGACAACATATATCTAAAGGTAATTCGACGTGTGAAAATTAGTTGTAGAAGTATACAACCATACTTTTGAGGAAGACTATACATAAATATAAGTGAAGTACAAAATGGAATAAGTCCAAGAGTAATTAGAGGAAGTAGAAAAAAAAAGGTATCACTAAGTAGATGCCAAGTTGTTTTGAGTCATGATAGCACTCAAAGAAATATGGAAATAATCAAGGGATTTTTGATGTTATGGGAAGGTGAAGTGTAGTTCAAAAGTATTGAGTGCATTCCCAAAGTATATTGGGATAACAATCAAAAGGACTCAGGCATAGAAGTGAATTCTAAGGACGAAACAATAAGGAACCATGAAGAATAAAATGGTTCTAAGAGTAACCCTCTCAAGTGGAAAGGAGCCAGTGGTAATATGTTAGAAGGTTGATAGTACTAATGGAATTTATAATAGAAACTAAAAGTAGTGTTAACTAATTTCATTTAATCTCTATGAACTAAAAAATAATACTTTTGGGGTAGCATTGTAACATGCTCGAACTTGGCTATGCAAGCCAAGATCAAGGCCAAGTGGGTCTGGAAAGAGGGATAAATGGTTCAAGAAACCACAAAAGCTGAAGTGTTCAAAGAAAGAAAGTTGAAAATTAGTTTGGTCTAGTAAGGTAAAACAAGGTGGAATACCCAAGGTCAATAAGAGAGCATGACTAGATATGTAATTTGGTCATGCATGTATTGGGTCAGAGAGATCTAGGTAATAAATGAATGTTGAAGTTTAATATCAACATGTTATGTAGTTGGAAAAGCTATGTGTTGGAGTTACTTCACACACACCTAGGATATATTTTTCCTAAGGTTTTACCTTGTTTATTAGTCATAATTAGTCATTATCCAGTCTCCTATATTTTAGGGGAGAATATTCCACCTGGATAATATTCTCTTTCAGTTGACACTTTAGTTTGACTAGTTGAGTTGAGTTTAGATGTTGCATTGGTTTTGTCACCATGCAACATTGGGATTATCACCAACTCACTACTCTTTGTTCAATCAGTTAACTGAAGACTAGTTGACTAG
>SNQJ01S0083709.1:0-16683 GCA_010110895.2 Picea sitchensis
CCATCAAAGACAACAATCATCAACACGCATTCGTTGCTTGTTCAATATTTGCCAACACCTTATTTGAAAGCCTAAAATCTGCTTCCACCACCCCTCTCTTTGGTCGAGTACAAGGGTCAAGGTATACCTAGCTACGGGCATCAATGTTACTATACAAATTGAAAGAAATGTATGGTATGTCAGACGCGTGTTTCTCGACACTTTTGAAGTAACTAACCATTAAGTCCCCTAATTTTTTAAGGAATCTTGTCATACAATGAAGGAAGAAAAGGGTTGATTTTATTCATGCTTAATGATAGTGTACATTTCTATTTCCCACTAATTGTAGGTTACTCAAAGATAAGGTACTTCTGAGAGATAATGTCTTGCTTGATAGTTGAGCAGAAGCAAAGCAAATGATGAAAATGTTGGGCGTTGAGTACATATCATACCACGCATGTCTAAATGATTGTATTCTATATAGAAACAAATATGCAGACAAGGAGATATGTCCAAAATGTGGGCATGATAGGTACCATAAATAAATAAAGGGTGACACACATGGTCCTCCTCATAACATATTGAGGCACATGCCTATAATTCCAAGGATTCAAAAGCTCTTTTGTTGCAAACAATTATCCATGTTGCAAGGGTGGCATGCATCACATAGAAGTGAGTCAGATGTTATGTAAATCCCAACATATTCAATAGTCATGAAGCATATAGAGGATACATGGCCTACTAATCTCAAGGATGAAGTATGGAGCCTACAATTGAACATATCTATGGATGGAGTTAACTCGTATTCCCTCCAAAATACCAACTATTATGTTTGGCCATTGGTAGTGATCAATAACAATATCCCCCCATGGTTGTCTGTGAAGAATGAACATATTATAGTCTTAGGTAGAAGACAGGTGAAGAGAATGGATGTCTACATCCAACCATTGATCAATGAATTTAAGTAATTATGGGAAGGGTTACATGTATATGATGTATCAAGACACATCCCAATGAAGAGGTATTTTACGTTGTATGGCATATGTGTGTACACGATCCACAATTATCCAAGACTAGGAGTTTTCTCTAGTAAGCATGTGTATTGATTTGTTTATATCTATAATGTTATTTGGCATACTTCATTTGGTGCAAAAATATTTTTGACACTAGCATGCTCTGTATACGATAACATCGCAGGTCTTGTAACAAAAGGGTATAATGGATGTAAATGTTGTGGACATTCTATAAAGTCTAGGTGGTCCAACCACCTACGAAAGTGGGTGTACGAATGGTAGAGGGTATTCCTCCCAGAAGACCAAACTTATAGAATAGTTGCATCTACTTTCAATGGTAAGCCAAAGATAACCCAGAGACCTAAAATAATGACATCGACAGATTGGATTAGGGCACATGACACAGAGAGGGAGAAGGAAAAGGTAGAATTTTTTGATTCAAATGGGGAACCTATGTTCAATGATCCTGAATTTTTTGACACCTATCTTGAGAAAATGCCCATTTGGATGAAAAGGATATTTGTATTTTATGAGCTTCCATATTGGGATCATCTTAATATTTCCCACTTACTAGATCTCGTGCATATATTCAAAACGATTTCATCTTATTTATGGAGGCACATATCATCAAATAAAATCGACACATTGTTTGTTAGGAGAGATATTATTGCTTCAAATACTAAAAAGAGACATTGGCCAACAAAAGAAACTAGAGAAGTTGGTCCCTCTTGGCCTTTTAAATAAGGTGATGTCCCATGGATTTTGAAGAAATATGATCTTTCTATGGTGAAGGATGTTATATTAGGTGTGAATGCACTGGCTTTATATGGGTCGAATCTACGACATTGCTTCACTATAGAAGGGAATTTGTCGAGGTTGAAATCACATGACCATTTTAACCTTCTAAGGGTATGTATGTTGAATACATGATTCTTCTTCTATACTGATGTCGGTAAAAATATGCTATGCACTCACATTTTTATGGAAATTAATGATGTGTGTGGTTGTTTTGTAGTATCATTATCATTTTCTCGTGCGTGGTTGTGTGAACCATGACTTCCCCCAGGACCTGTGATGTGCCATATCGAAATTATTTGCATTTGTACATTAGATCACATCAAGAGAGATTCATATGGCTAGCATTCCATGGTGGCATAGAGAGATAGTCAAGATTGTTTGTATGTTTGAGAAGGAATTACCCACGAGTTATATAGACTTACAAGTCCATCTTCTATTTCACCTACCTGAAGAGATTGAATTAGTTGGGGTGCTCTCTTGTCATTGGATTTTCTTCTTAGAGAGGTGTATGAAAAAATTGAAGGGGTTTGTTCGACAAAGGGAAAAACCAGAGGGATTTATGGCAGAGGGGTGCATATTATATGAGTCATTTTATTATGTCAGTGAGTACATCAAGAAAATTGATGACACGATAGGTGAAATCATTTGGGATGACAATCAAGATGCAGACAAAAGGGAAGGACAAATACTCCAAACAAACGGAAAAAGGTGCTTGCTAAAGAGTAAGTCAATAATATTTTGTCAATTTAGTACAGAGAAATTGTTTACATTGAAATTGATAATATATATTTCATCCCATGCTATTCATTTGAATTCTTGTATACATCAGTGAATTTAGAAATTGATGTCATCAATAAATTCGTTCTTTAAGTTGATAACATATATTTGATCTCATGCTATTCTTTTTGAATTTTTGTATACATCATCAAATTTAGAAATTGATGCCATCAATAAATTTGTTATTTACAACACAGAGGCAACACGGCCATGGGTCACGTTGTATGAAGAGAAACGAAGGAAATGAGACAGTGACAAGAAAGCATTCAAATGGTTGAATGGTAGAAGCATGCATTATCTTGATCATTTAAAAGAAAATATGTCCCAACAGTTGGGTGGTTGGGTGGCTGACCATATACAAGATAAATATGTGGTGTTTGGTCTTAACCATGTAAAAAATATATGGATGCATTAAACATAGGGATTGAGTGAAACAAATCTATAATAACCTCTCTGGGTACCACGTTCTATTTATAATATTTCACATTTGAATTCTAACACGTATTATGCTTTTATTAATGCTTCTATTATTAGACATATGGCATTGTCCTTTGTTCGCATTTTTATAGGTACATTTGTTCCCATCTATGTGGGAATATGGACAACATTTTCATACTGAGTATGTTGATGATGGACACATCACACAAGATTGTGGAGTGGAGGTGGATTTCGACCAATCTAGTCATGTTAGCTACCATGATCAAAATCTAACCGAGGGGAAGTTGGGTTACATTGGAAAGATACAAGAGATCATGAAAGTGGACTTCTTATCATTTCAATGTGTTATTTTTTGTTGCAAGTGGTGGGATACATTCGACGAGAGAAATGTAAAGGAAGATCGTGATAGTGGGCTAATATGTATTAACTCTAAAAAAATTGGATTGAAACTACAGAGCCTTATGATTTCCCAAAACATTACAACCAAGTGTTTTCTTACCCAGATGTGTTGGATGGGGATTGGTGGTTCGTACTAAGAAATTATCTAATATATAAACATCTTTTTTAGAACAACAATGTTACAATTTCAAATGAGGAAAATAATCAGGGTGATGGCAACGAAGACTGATTTGTAAATGATTTGTTTCGGCATTTATATTTTCGACGTGTCATTTTATTATGGGTATCTATAATGACCAATTATGTTTTTTTAATCATTTTATAATTGTGTTGGATATGAAAAATTAACAACCATTTACAACCACCATATTGAAAATACATTAAATAGTACAAGCATAAGATGTGGTTTTGATATATTTTTATTGTCATATTTATTGTTTATTATGGAAAATTTATGTTGTATTGTATTAATATATGTTTATGTTAGCCTTTGAATTACTAAGCATTAATTGAGATATCACAAAGTTGGTGAGGTACAGTAGTAAAGATTTATTTTAAATTATATTTTATTTATCAAAAAAATGAAGATATCAAAAAATCAAACCTCTGAATTTTTCTTGTTCGAAAAAATCAAAATTCAAATAAATATATACTTACTTTGATGGAACTTCTAAGGACAATTCCAACAAAATAACTTAGTGCAACCTTTATGAGTTCATGAATCACACGTGTGGTGTTGGCATTACCAACTTTGATGGCATTCCCGACCTTAACTAGTGCAACTATCATGGTCTTCACCTATTCCACTCCATCGTTTAGTTTTATAATCATATAAACTTATATTAATCATTTTTTTGCATTCTCCTTGAAATAAGTGTGAAAATAGGAAGGACATGGAAATTCTAAAAGAGTGTTTTTCTAGATCCTAGTCAGAATTAAGGAAAAATTTAATGATCCATACTTACCTATAAGTATTTAAACCTTTGTCAATTTTATTGATTCTTAAAATACTAATTACAAAATGTTTGGTGATATTTTTTTTTAATAAAAGATTCATAAAGTTAGTATTAGAGTAAAAAATTGTGAAACCATTTCATCAAAAGTGTATAGATCAAAGTGTATTAATATTCTCTAAATTCAGTATTTTAATTTAAATTAATAAATTTCAGATATTATAATAGTTGGATAACAATAATTGTGATTTTAGTAAACAATTATATTATAACTTTGTCTTGTAATGTCAATTGGGTTTACCCCGAGTGGTTTGTGTTGACGGGTGTTTTCCCCCCCACCCAGGTTCAATTCCCGCAAGTGACATGTTTGACTCTTAAATGAGCACGCTATCGAAAAAGCCTCAGCTTTCTACAAAATCTAGTTTACCCTGGGTACCATCCTCGAACTGAGGGGAAGTACCCGGTGGGTTTCCCTAGGAGTTGTTCCCTCGAAAAAAAATAACTTTCTCTTGTAATCTTTGAATAATAAAAATTTTAAAAAATAACATTATTATTACATCATCATTATTATTATTAGTGAATAATTATCTTATAATGTTGTTATTATAATATATGAAGAAGACATAATTATTCAAATCACAATCATTTCACTCTTCATATTTAAGTATTTTTGTTTCTAAACATGTTTAATCAACATATTGTATCTTGTTGGACAAAACATATTGTATCTTGTTGGACAACAAAAAATTCACCATGAAGAACAATTAAACATTATATGGCATTAATGGTTATAACTTTTTGCAATCAAGGTCCAAATTAAACAATTTCACAAAAGTAAAGTTAAACATTATATGACTACTGTAAATTTAAATGAGTGATACATCTCAAATTTAACTTTAAAACAAAGAAATCATTAACAATGTTAATCATTAGCATACTCATAAATATATTTTATAAATCAAACAACAACAATCACCATATTATATGAAAAACATAATATACATGATCAATATACATATGAATATATATGTCAAACATAAATCTCAACAAAATATGCAATAAACATGTCATATATGCATATCAAGTCAAATATAAAGCAATCAATATACATGTCAATCAATACCACTATTAATGAGGTCCACCACCAGAGTCAGATGCATCAGTGTCTCTATTATCAAAGGTCGAGCCTCTATCAATACCAACTGTGTCAAAAATAAATGTCGACAAAAGTACACTATCAAATGTCTCTCTATAATTATCATCAACATGTGCAGTAGTACCCAATGTGGACATAGTGTTCAAAGCATCAAAATCTTCTAATGCATGTGGAGGAGGAGGAGGATCGGTGGATGATGACACATGTGGAGGAGAAGGACAAGGATCAGTGGATGGTGACACAAGTGGAGGAGGAGGAGGAGGATCGATGGAATATGGTGATGCATGTGGAGGAGAAGCGGGAGGAGGAGGATTGAACATGGATGCAGGTTCAGACACACGTGGAGGGGAAGCAAGAGGAGGAGGAGGAGGAGGAGGATTGGACATGGATGCAGGTTTAGACACATGTGGAGAGGAAGTAAGAGGATCGATGGATGGTGTATTCTACTCATGAGGAGGAGAAACGGGAGGAGGAGGAGGAGGAGGAAGACCATATAGTGGAGTAGATGATGTGGATGGGTTTGTTGATGAGCAAGATGGAGTAGGATCATGAGTAAGACCCATCAACCTCTCGATGATATTGGTGGAACCGATAATATGAAGCATCAACAACGTCTTTTCATGAGGATAAATCCTCCATATCGTAGAGATATTGTACCCATAATATGTCTATAATCAGTGTGGGTAGCACTCCATGACTAGTCATGACACTGCATAGTTGATCTGCCACCTCTATTTGAACTCTTTGATCTAGCTTGTGTGGCATGTGGGGTCTATGTACTAGAGTTTGGTCCTCTGGCTCCTTTGTCATGTCATCCTATTGGGGAGGCTCATCCCTAACATATATGCCAATATCTACAAAACAATAGATAATAATAATAATAATATGATTGAAACAAAATGTTACAATAAATTACATGTGCATTAAATAAGACATAAAAATATGAAACTAAATTTATCAAAACATAATGATAATATTACCTCTCTCATATGGAGGCTCGGTTATTGTAAATCGGATGTTTGTACATCCTCTCAAATCCAACCCTCCGTATGGGTACTATACAATATCGAGGACGGGATTGTCCTCACTAGCCAATAAATCACACACATCCCTACCGAGTGGAGTAATGGGAAACTTGAGTTGGCCCTTCTTCGGAAAACATAGCCCCCACATGAAAATATGTGCATCAAGCATAGGCCTAGTAGAAAAGTGGGGTATTAATGGTTGAGTGGCATGAACCCTCTCAAAAAAGAATGTAAATAAATTTGACACAAATGGGAAGAATCTCGTCCCATGTAAAACAGTGTGACGGTGATCTAATGAAAAACAAAATTGTCTCAAAAAAATATCTGACCACCTAATCAATCGAGGCCTCTGCACTAAACTATCTACATAACACAACAAAGATAAACTAATGTGTTTCCCATCAGAGTTATACGGTGACAGTGTCGAGAGAATAAGGCGCGGGAATCTAACCTCCTCTCTACCAAATGAACGTATCCACACCTGACCACAAGGAACTTAGAACCTCGTAGAGGAATGAACCTATGAATGGACATATAACTRCACATATGTGAGTTGGGTCTCTCTTGCAACACCATGTGGTAGCTTAGGGAACTGGGGCCAATCCTCCCCCCTCCTAAACAACCAAATGATGAAATAAACATCCTCCTTTGTGGGATGATACCACAAATTGGGACCRACCCTAAACCCMTGTCGCCCATGATCCCAATGACAAATCAATTGTTGTAACAATAAAGAGTTCCCCCTGAGGGATGTACCCTCCTGATAAAACTTGACCAAAAGGGCATGTGTCAGCTGTGAAATAGGGTGAAGGAACAACTCTCTCTCTCTCTCTCTCTCTCTCTCCCTCTCATGGCCTCCCACTCACGCACAAATGTGTGTTTCTCGACCTGCTTCTACTGGTGTTTATCCTCCTCTCACCATTGTCATATTTGATTCATGTACAAATATTATTATGCACACACACACACACACACACACACACACACACACACATGTATAGGTAAAATAAATTGAAATTATAAAGCACACACATATATAACTAACTTGTATTTAAAAATATATAAAATTAATTWTTTTTGCAAAAAAATCTTAAAAAGTAACTGGTGCTCTTAAAACAGAACCTACGCCCCRCCAACGGTGCTCTATATCAGACAAATGTCACCTCCATGCRGTTTTGTTAATAACATGCACCAGTGCRCATGTTTCTTGTCGCACCACCACATATTTTAGCAGTGTGTCTTATGAGACGCATCGCACCGTTAAATTGTGAAATAATTGTCTTGATGTCATGCTCTTTACAGCACCGATGTGTTTTGTCTACCTAAAGGCACCTCTAAGTTAAATTGTTTCATTAAAAATTAAGTGGTGCAATGTGTTAATATGAACACACCGGTGCTACTGTGTTATTGTAGCACTGACATTACATTTTTTTGTATGTTGGCTTGTATAGAGCACTGATAATGAGGAGTCCAATCAAGCACCTCGACACGTAAAATCGTACAATATTTTCTCGGTGTCATTCGTTTAACCACGCCGGTTCATTTTTTTAACAAATTCGCACCACAACGCTAAAATGTATGGCGTACAAATTATTGGTGCACTTTCTTAAACTAAAAGCACTGGTGTGTCAGTTTTACCAACGCATCGACATGATGTCTAGCGATGTATTTTCTTATTAATGCATTGGAAACTGGGCCTTACAGAAGACGAACCATTATGATTATTTTTCAAAACCTATCACGGTGCATATGTTTAGCGTTTCTGCATTGGTGCTCCATGCTTATTGTGGCACTGCCATGTATTTTAGTGGTGTGTCGAATAAGGTGCACTACACTAATAGATTATAAAAAAATCGGCCTGGTGTTGTTCTCTTTACAACACGGGTGCGTTTGTTGGACATATGGGTACCGCTAGGTTAAATTTCTTTATTGCAATTGAAGTTGTGTGATGTCTTACTATTAACGCACCAGTGCTACCATGATATTGAAGCACCAACATTTTTTTTAGTGGTGTATTATAAAGGATAGAACATCGAAAATGGGGTGTCTAATGAGATGCCATATTATGCCAAGCCGCTCAATAGTTGTCCCAATGTGGTTCTATAAATGACACCCCACATGCATTTTTTTAAATGGTTTCATCACTATGTTAAATTTTATATATCATTAAGTTAGTGGTGCACTTAATTAAGTGAAATGTATCAGTGCAGGGTGAAACCAATTACGCGCCAATTGCGGAGTGTTTCAAAGGATGTGTTGCTTTGTTTTTAAAATTTATCGCAATGCTCTTCTTTGAATGACATCGATGCATACGTTTATATTAGATGCACTGGGGGCGATGCTTAATGTGAATTTAACATAGGATGCACCGCTTCGGGGTGAGCCAAAGTGTTTAAGCACAATGCATGGGATTGGAAAAAAAATTGAAAAAAATGCCAAATTTCAAGCTAAATTCAAATTTTAATTGGATGAAAATGCAACTAGGAAGGTAATAAACAATTTACCTAGCCTCTTATGTCTCGAGGAGTCATGGTTTCACCATTGAGAGGAAATGGAAATTCATTGTAATTTCCAAAGTTTGGAAATGTGTGGAATCTACCAATGGAGCTATCCAAGTCGTTGTACGGCACCGGAAACATGGCGTCTTTTGAAGGAGGGTGAGCATCAGTGCTTTCTTGAGAATTTGGAAGAAAAATGAAAATTGGTTTGGTAATTTTTTTTTATTTATCCTACCGCAGTGTGCCTAACGACAGACATGAGCACATGTGCGTAATGTTCAACGACACCAGTGTGCTTTATTCAATGTGTGTTATTTTTATTATAATGTATGACAGTGCTTTTGAACATTGAAGCACTGGTGCTTTATTTTTTATATGCGCACTGATGCGTATGTACCTTAAAGGTGCACTGATAAACAAATCTCCACAAGAACCTCTAGTCGCTCTCCTCCGCTAACAACTTCCGCTATAAACAGAGAAGGAATAGATTTTTCAGGGAGATTCTGTAAAAACCTACGCAAGAAGGTGTTCTCCTTATAGTGATATGACCAAATATACAAGATACATAGGCTTAATTATCATAGATATGTGGTTTTTTAATTCCCTTCAAGTCCACTCCTACTGGTCTTAATGGATAGGTATATATACAAAGAAAGAATTGGACTTGCAAAGAATGGAAAAATATCCATAATGGCATATAAGAGTGTAACACCCTTATTTCCCCAGCTTGTAATTAATCATTAATTATGATTACCATGCTATGACATGTGAACAATGTAAATGTATTGTTGTTTAGATTTCCAATGAGAAACTATGGGGGTGAAGCCTTGAAGTATTGGCCATGATATCACTAGAGGAAAAAGAGTGAGGAAACTATGGAGAGGGTTCATTATGTCAAAATGACCCAAATTCCTCCTTGATGAAATGCTAAGCCTCATCCTGATCCCAATGAGAAATATGTTAATAAGAAAAGGACTGGTGGTTGAACAATAAACTACCCCCAATGAATGGAATCATGGAGGGTTTGGCTAGGGAGATAGAAAAATGTCAGCCCGAAGTACCACAGAGGGCATTTTTTCCTGTAGGCCCAAACTGACCCGAGTTTCCTTCTGACAGAAGGAACAGGACAGGTCCAGAACCTTCCTGAAGAGGAAAAAGGCGTGAAAGAATACATGTGAAGGAAGACAAATATGTGTATACATGCTTAAAAGAATAATATGACTGCAAGCTCTCAACTGAGAGGGAAGCTCAGCGTTAAGTGTCCCTATGAGACTTGTCATGAGGATGGTAGCAAGATCCTTGGGAGGAGGATCTGGAAGTATGATATGCCCATGTGTATGAATGACATGGAAAAGGTGCAAGCAATGAGCTTGCATGATCATGAATGTTTGGGTTGTGTGTGTATATGCTTGAGTGCATGGATTTAATGCTTGTGAGGTTTCTTGATATGAAGATTGATATTAAGACCAAATAGATATGAGTGATATTAAATGTGCAAGTGATGCACATGTATGATGTAAGAATATGTGTATACTAAAGGCACGATATGACTGCATGGATGAGTGAAATGTAAGGCAAGAATTTCACTTGCCAAGATTGAATGAATACCATGGATGCATGACTGACTCTATTCTGAAGAGTCGTGAAAGTTTTGTTTTGAGTGATAGCTTGAGGGGAATGTGTTCCATTCCCTCAGGAAAGGCTAGTATAAATAGATGAAAGAGTAAATGAGAAAGGATGCTTTGTTTTCATGATAAAAGACAACTTGATTATGCCTTGAGGACCGCATGAGAACAATTGTGAACAATCATGAGTTAAATTATTTTTGTTATATTTTCAATGAGATATGGCTCATGCATTCTTTTAAATTTTCTCTTTAACTATTACTTGAAACATAACTACATCAGTAAACCAAGATCACAAGAAGAATAACCATGCACAAGAACATGAGAAGTATCTTGGGAAACCCTTCTCAACAAGGGAAGAAAACCCAGCCAATCCTTTTCTATATTCCTCAAGAGAAAGACCTCCCGCACCGTCACCAAATCTAGCACACAAGAGGGTGATGTAATTCTCATAATTTTAGACCACAACTTCTGAAATCATGAGGTTACACAATGTTAAGTTTGTTTCCACAATGGGGATTCACCTTTATTTATATAAGACTTGTCACATCAAATGATGTGTCTTTTGGCACAATATGGTCAACCTCAATAACTCAAAATATAATTAATAATTACCATATTAATTATTATCTTTTACATTATTTATCTTTTATATTAAGGTGGGGCTGACATGTACCCTTTACATTACAATTAGGGTTACAAGCAGGTTTGACTCTTGAACAATATAGCAAGGGATCTCATACACCCACCAGTGCTCAGCCACTAGGGGCACATCCATAGGGATGTCCATATCTCTGGCTCACTACATTACACAGAAGAACCACTTCTTCACTAGTACTTAGCCACTAGGATCACGTTCACTTATGCTCGTCCACAGGCACACCCACTCAATAGATCTTCTTTCCCACTGCATTACACAGGTGAGTCATCTAGATTTTCTCATCAACTCTCTGCTCATAGGAGGCTAATACATCATCTTGATTTATGTCTCATGACGATGCACCCAACACTTTGGGATTTCACAGGTTCACCTTGTGCTCAGCCACAGGCACGTTCAACTCTGCAAATCTCCTTTCTCACTATGTTACACAGGAGAATCATCTCGATATCTTCTCAACTCTTGTAAGGAGGAGGCCATCTCTACGTTCCAACTCTGTCTTAGATAGGAACCACACACCCATCTCAGGGGCTCTCTCTTAAGTTTGTGTCCTGGAGAATGTCTCATAGAGTTGTAATCATCAACACTCCCTCTCAGCTAGGGAGGTATTCTTCACCAAGCCAATTTGGTGAAGATGTCTGCAATATGCTTATGTGTAGGAAGATACTTCACGTGTACTACTTTCCTCTGCAATGTGTCTCTGATATAATGATATTTTATCTCAATGTGTTTCGGTCTATCATGAAACACATTGTTCTTAGAGAGATTCACATAGCTCTGGTTATCACAAGTAATAATAGGATCCATCTCGTGATTAAATAAATCAATCAGAAGCCACATTGTTTCGTAGACTGCTACACTCAATGTTATATACTTCATTTCTACATTACTCAAGGCCATGGAGCCTTGTTTCCTGCTGCACCATGAAACCATGGAAAACTCCAAGGTAAAACAACAACCGGATGTGCTCTTCTGGTTCACTGTACTCTTTTCTCAATCTGTATTGGCATATCCTTGCACACTCAAATTCACACTGGAGGCATATCTCAGGCCATATCCAACTATGTCTCGTATATATAACTCAATACATGCTTTACTGTTAACCATTGAGTCTGTCTCGGTTGACTCATGGATTGACTAAGAAAATTTGTTGGTACACATGTGGATCAATCTCTTCTGAATCATCATCGTTTATTTTTCATAAAATCCACCACCATCGATGTAGACATGGATTTGCAATTTGTCATACTGAACTTCTTTAATATCCTCACTGTATAGTTTCCTTGACTTAGGAAAATTCTCATTGGTTCTATGTCATACTTCTTGTCCCAAGAAGTAGTGCATCATACCCAAATCCTTCATTTCGAGATCAAAAGTCAAAGCTTACTTGTAACAACACGACTTCTTGAATAAGTCATCAAAATTAGGTTCTTGTCACCAACAATGTAATAGTATAGGTTTGGATCAACAACACACTTGCTGAAACCCAAACTTCATCAAGAATCCATCTGTCTGATGTAGTTTCCAACTCATGGATGGTAGTATAGATGAGAGTGCATCAGGCTACTGGATCAATATGTCTCATCATAGTTCACTCCCTCTGCTTGTGAAAATATTCTTGGCTACAAGTCTCATTTTTTTATTTCTCGACACTTCCATCACATGCATGTATTTTTTCCTCTTGCAGAGTTTGTCAAACCCAGACAGGAATTTTATGGCCTACTATAAAGTCCCTGGAAATATCAATTGGATCAGTTGTATCAATGGTTGTCTCCCTCTAAACTGCTGAGGGGGAGAAAGTATTTGTTTTTTCCTTCTTCTCAAATAGTTTTGACTCCCTCTGAGTCTTGAAGGAAAAACATCTTCCTTTGTTGTTAACCTTCCTGGAACAAGGAAACAAATGAAAGGAAACAAGACAAGAATATCTCCTAGAGGATATTTATGAGTACATCTCTATAATCAAAACAATTTAAGGATTGTTGTCACAGCTACAACACCTATTTGTAATGTAGCATGATAATTTAAAACAATCAAACCTAGGGTCTTTGCTTCCAGTGTGTTGTTCTTCTGAATGCACTAATACCTCTCTAGGTCCATGATTTCACCATGGGTTCCTTCATCCTACAAGTACCCTTATGAAAATGATGCAAATAATATATATACAAATGCATACTTGAGAGTGTACACCAATGGGGGTTTTGCTTGTTTGTCTTGTATCCACCTATACTCTAGTCTAGTAGTAACTTTTTGCATGCTTAGGACAGACCTTAGACTTGGTCCTTCTATACCTCAGGGACTCCTTCAAATTTGGGCCTAGAACTCTACTCAACATCCTGGCTTCTATCAACAACACTATTGTTGTAGTGTTATTTGTCAAGTAACTCATACATAGCCCTTATTATTGGACAATGCATTTTAGGGTGTACAACTGTTGCATCCAACACTACCACATATTTTATTGACACCATACCATCAGATTCATTTTTCTATTATGTTTTCCTTGGAGAAAGAGACTCTTCATATTCTATTGACTGAAAGTCTGGAGCCTGCTCCATGTTTTCTTATTCTGAATAATCAATGTCAATGAAGGTATGCTCTAACTGACTATGGACATTATCCCCTTTCTTGGGAGACTTTATTTTCTCATCTTTTACTCAAATATTGATACAACACCATCCCATCATCTTGACTGAAGCTGGACCGAATTGGAAACCATGAAACTTCGTGCTTTTCAAATTGTTTGTAATTGTTTAATTTAAATGGTGGATTAGATGTGAATATTGCAATGTAGTTTCCATTTGATTTGTCGACAAGATTAGCTTCAACTGGATGATATCATATGCATGGGAAAGTATAGTCTTCCACATAGACTTGATTTGATAAAGGAACTTGAGTCTGAAAATCCTAAACAACAATAGACTTCTCACTGGAAATATCACAAGAAGATGCAAAATGCTTCCCATCATAGTTGAAGTCTATGCCAAGACCTCTCAAGTATTCATGGACCACCTTGTTGGCTATAATGTCCCAAAGATTTAAAGCACCCTTTGATCCACCTAAACAAAAAATAAGTCATTCCCATGTGAATGAAACTTTAAAATACTTACAATTTGATCGTCAGAAAATACTTGTATTTGACTACCAGTATCCACATTTGTCAATCGAGAAGTTTTGTTTAAGTGAATAATTATGGCTCAGTGTTAAGGTGTGCTTCTGTCCCTTTAAATATTCATTTCTCATCACACTGTTTTTTTCCCACAGTCCTAGGCATGCTACAACAAGCTTACATAGTTTTTATCATTCCACAGTCTGCCTGGAAAGGAAAACAATATTCTTCTAATACCCTCGGATTGAGGTAAACTTTGCATAGGACTGTGGTCTCATTATTTTTTTCAGGAATCTGGATAGTCTCAAATTTTTGGACATCCTCGTCATTGTCTTTGCCTGGACAGTCTCGGACTGAGGTAAATTTTGTCTGGACAGTCTCATATTTTTGGGCTACGGAAACCTTGATTTCACTTCAAAAGGGGTATGTCCCTTCTCCTTTAGGTGTTTGTTGTTGGGTTATATATGTGGCAGCTAAGGAGGGGCCTTAGAATAGGCTGGATTCTTTACAGTGGTTGTGGCTGCCTTCTCCCTAGGTTTCGGCCTCTTCTCCTAGGTTCCGGCCCTTCTCTATACACCACAAAATTCTAGGTTGCAGTTGTAGGAACCCAGTCAACCAATGGTAGCCTTATTCCTTTCCACGTGGGTAGCCTTATTCCTTGCCACGAGTAGCCTTATTCCTTTCCATGGAATTTTAAGGGAGAGTTCGGCCCTTCCCTTGAGCTGGTGGTGGGTTAACTTTCACCACAAAAACTTAAAAGAAATCCATACCTTTTATTCTATGCAACAACAACAAGATTTTTGCAGTCAACGGTCTACCTTCAGTCTTGAGCAAGTGGTACTCTTCAAGACCCACTCTAATACCATGTTAGATTTTCAATGATCTATGGCTCATGCATTCTTTTAAATTTTATGTTTAACTATTACTTGAAACATAACTACAACAGTAAACCAATAGCACAAGAAGAATAACCATGCACAAGAACACAAGAAGTATCCTGGGAAACCCTTCTCAACAAGGGAAGAAAACCCAGCCAATACTTTGCTATATTCCTCAAGAGAAAGACCTCCCACACCATCACCAAATCTAGCACACAAGAGGGTGTTGTAATTCTCATAATTTTAGACCACAACTTCTGAAATCATGAGATTACACAATGTTAAGTGTGTTTCCACAATGGGGATTCACCTTTATTTATATAAGACTTGTCACATCAAATGATGTGTCTTTTGGCACAATAGGGTCGACCTCAATAACTCAAAATATAATTAATAGTTACCATATTAATTATTATCTTTTATATTAATTATCATTTACATTATTTATCTTTTATATTAAGGTGGGGCCGACCTGTACCCTTTACATTACAATTAGGGTTACAGGCAGGTTTAACTCTTGAACAATATAGCAAGGGATCTCATACACCCACCAGTGCTCAGCCACTAGGGGCACATCCATAGGGATGTCCATATCTCTGGCTCACTACATTACACAGAAGAACCACTTCTTCACTAGTGCTTAGCCACTAGGATCGCGTTCACTTGTGCTCGTCCACAGGCACGCCCACTCAATAGATCTTCTTTCCCACTGCATTACACAGGTGAGTCGTCCAGAGTTTCTCATCAACTCTCTGCTCATAGGAGGCTAATACATCATCTTGATTTATGTCTCATGACGATGCACCCAACACTTTGGGATTTCACACGTTCACCTTGTGCTCAGCCACAGGCACGTCCAACTCTACAGATCTCCTTTCTCACTGCGTTAGACAGGAGAATCATATAGAGTTCTTCTCAACTCTTGTAAGGAGGAGGCCATCTCTACATTCTAGCTCTATCTCAGATAGGAACCACACACCCATCTGAGGGGCTCTCTCTCAGGTTTTTGTCCTGGAGAATGTCTCACGCAGTTGTAATCATCAACAATTTTAAGGTAAAGATGTATGTGAGTTGCAGAACATACCTATGGCAGATACACATAGGCTTATGATTATGCATGTGGTTAAGTGCATCATGGATGTAAGTTAATAAAACAAGGAATATGTGTGGATAAATAATCTGGATGCATAACAAAGATGCATGCTTATGTTCCTTATAGAATATTTGGTAAACAGCTAAAGCTAACTCAAGGTTGGGGTCATCAAAGATAGTGATGGATATGCAATAAGGAAGTTGCATGCCAAAGGAGTTCCCTGTGAAGGAACCATGTAAAGACTCTGTCAGGAGAACATAGTCACAACCTTAATGATTGTTGGAAAT
>SNQJ01S0083709.1:18599-33036 GCA_010110895.2 Picea sitchensis
TTTCAGTGGCCAGGGAAGCCACAAGGAGAGATAAGGTGTTTTTCAGAGGTAAAAAGGTTAATTAATTAATTAAAGTGATTTAATTAATTAATTAAATATTAATAAAATGAAAGTCACTTTGGAGGGAAAAGGTGAGCCAAAAAGTATAAAGAAAGGCAAGGGTCTCTACTCATTCATTCGTGTATGATCATATTTTGATATCTGACTTTTAGCTAGTGAGCCCAACATTGGGGGTTTTGAGGGTTTTGACTTAACAAACCCTAGAGGACGATTCAGTGGTGAAAGATTCCACCTAGCTTGTCCCAAGCTTATTCTTAGAGATGCAATACCCTCCCACACCATTCTAGTCTGGTTCTACATCAATGTAGGAGGGTTCTACACCAGCGACAGGCACAGGAAGGAAGAGGGGCGCACCATTGGGGGTTTCCAACAAGGGGGGCGCACCATTCTTGAGGGAAAGTTCGTTGTAGGAGTTTGAGAGGGCTCTTGGACATTTGAGAATTTGGGTTTTACTTGCAGGACCTTAGCCATGATTTTCAGTGCCTCTTGAGAGAGTTTTATGGTTCAGATTATTCCTAGAGCAGTGGGACGAATTGGAGAGAAGGAGGGCATTTTTGAGATTCAGATCTATTCAGTTTGGAGGGGTTATACTTCAGATCTAATCCTGAGACTTCACCCAGTGACTTGCAGTGTCCTGATCTACCTTTCTAGTGAGTTTCAGGGAATTTGGAGGCCTCCTTCATCAGGGCCGAAATTATAGAGTTTGACAGTTTCAAGAGAGCGCAGCTCAAATTGAGGATTTAGCACTTGGAGGAGTTTCCCTTGGAATTTTGGTTTGAGATTTCAAGAGGGGATTCTACTCATCCCAATCTACAGTTTAGCATATTCAGCATAGCATTTGGAGGTCTTTGAAAATAGGGCTGAATTATTGAGGGTCTTCATGGTTTCAGCAGGGTGTGGCATCTTCCAGCTTGGGGGTTGACACTGCATACAGCCCAGATCTTCTTGTATTGGTATTCATGGTATATTCAGCCTTTGGAGGCTTATTGTAGTCTTCCTTGGAGAATCTTGTATCATTTTCTATTATCTATCTTCTTAGCCATCTGTTGAGCATTCCAAATCGACATCTTCATTGTAGCAAGTTCTTCTATTTCATGAATAAAACAAGATTTGAGATGTTTTGGCTTGTCTATCATATTGCATATGGTTGAGGTATGTTCCATGATTATATCTTCTTGTTATTTCTGCAACACACATCTAAATCATCAACTAAACCCTAAGGCCGAAATCAAGAGGCCATCCTGCAAGTAAACACATGTAAACAAGTAGATCAGTAAAGTGTTTGACAAAATACCACAACCAGCAAAAGTTTAAAAAGACACCAAAATCATGATGTTCCTTGCATCTTGGCTTGGGAACATTACACCATGAATATTGGCACATTGATTAAATTCATTTGATATTTGAATTTCATTTGTAAAATTTAATATGTTTAAATAATGCATGTGTAAATAATGATATTTCCTTTTGATTTGTGCCCTCGAATAGATGAAAATGACTTGGATTGTTAGTATGCATAGTGTTGAAAATATAATGTGTAGGAAAACTAACAATTTGTTTGGATAAGGAATGTTGAAATTGCAGGAAGAAAAGGGTCTTGGATATGGCAGTGTTGTGAGCCCATAAGAAAGACCAATTGTCTGTTGAGCCAAACTGTTATGGGAAGAAAAATCCCATACTTGTGAATCTAGTTCTTATGCGAAACAGATCTGAAAATAAATATGGAATTTGGAAATCTGTGGGTGACAGATTTGCAAGAAAATTTTGAATTTGAAATTAAGGATAATATCTCATAATTTATGTATACCTGTGATACAGGTGAGATGAAAAATATTTGTCTCTGGAGGACAGGTGAAGGATGTCAGGATGGAAAGCATGAAAAAGGATACAAATTGGGAAAGAAGAACCCTATGGTAAGCCATGATCACCCTGGAATATGTTGTATTGTGGCAACACAAGCTGGAGGGATACCTCGACAGAGAAATTCTTAGGGATGCCCTGACTGTAAGGCTCAATGAAGTCTATGGAACTCTTCTTGTACGAGAAATCCTTTCCAAGGCAAGATGGATCACCCAAGGAACTATATAGTAGAGAAGGGGATTCATGAGCCTGGGCCTAGAGGGTGAGTGACCACAAGGAAAGGGATACTTTGATAATTCTTATAAACTATTGATTGGGATCATTCACACAATGGGTATGTCCAGGAAAAACAGTTAGCCAAGATAACAAGATAGCCATGTGGATGTGAATCCATGAACTGCACAGATAAGCATTGTGCTAGATTTTGAAATTTTCCTCTTGAATTTTGCATAACAATAAAATGTTTCTGCATGAAATTGTGATTAATATGCTTGTTGTCCAATATTATTGAAGGAAGGTGACAAAGGCCAAGAGTCTAGAAAGGACCTAACCAAGAAACGGGATCAAGATTTCTGAAGCAGTTGAATGACAAAGGCATGAGAGGTGTTATTGAGAAAGAACATTGAGGACGGTGTTCCTTTTGAGGGGGAGGGGATTGTAACACCCGTGTTTCCCCCAGCTTGTAATTAATCATTAATTATGATTACCATGCTATGGAATGTGAACAATGTAAATGTATTATTGTTTAGATTTCCAATGACTGACTGTCGGAGTGAAGCCTTGAAGTACTGGCCATGATATCACTAGAGGAAAAAGAGTGAGGAAACTGTGGAGAGGGTTCATTATGTCAAAATGACCCAAATTCCTCCTTGTTGAAATGATAATCCTCATCCTGATCCCAAGGAGAATTCAGTTAATAAGAAAAGGACTTGTGGTTGAAAAATCAACTACCCCCAATGAACGGAAGCGTGGAGGGTCTGGTTGGGGAGACAAAAATTGTCATCTCAAAGTACCACAGAGGGCAGTTTTTCCTGCAAGCCCAAACTGACCCGAGTTTCCTTCTAACAGAAGGAACACGACAGGTCCATAACCTTCYTGAGGAGGAAAAAGGTGTGAAAKAATACACACGAAGGAAGGCAAGYAAGAGGGACCAAGCTCGTAAGGGGCATGCGATCARGGATATACAGAGAGAAAGAGGAAGAGTGCGAGAGGCTCTCCAGCTGAGAAGAAGAATTGGAAGCTTGAGAAGATGTTCTGGTTACTGGAGAGAGCAAGAGAAAAGATCTCTAAGAATTTGCAGATAACATGACCTGAGCAGAGGGTCGTGAGCTTAATGTTGAGGGAGCATCTGATAAACCTCGCAGAGGCTGCGACAGAGAAAGGATCACTGAGAAACTATAAAAGTTCCCTAGTGATATCATGGCTTGACACGAGGGTGGCCAAAGTGCTAAGAATGAATTCCTCCGAGCCTATAGTTGGGTGGAAAGGCGAACACCCATAGTCAGTTGGTTGGTGATCGACTGTAATAGATAAGTATTTTACTTTCCATGTGCACTTGAATTGAAATGCATGATTTGAATGCCTGTAATTGTGAATAATTGTGCTTCACGTGAAATTAATGGTTATAATGTTTAATTGCTCTTGTGTAATCTGTTGCATTTGTATGGGTGTAAGATGGCAAGTTTGGCCTCTAGGGGAGTTCAAAAACACCCCTCCCTGTTTTAGTACTTAAGTTCTGTGAGTTGGAGGGCATCCCCTTCAAACTAATTGTCCAAGTGACCACGGGCTCATGCCCACGGCCTTAATCCCATTCTTGGCTAAGAGTTAAAGAGTGTAGCCTCTCGTGCTTGAAAAATTTCCATAGAATTAGGTCCATGGAACCCTTCACTACACTTGAAAAGGAGCTAAGTCATTTGGGACTCCGGGACTCCGAAACTCCGAGGCGAATGAACACTACAACGTCCAAATACGTCGAAGGTGGCATGTAGGACCGATAACTTGACAGATGATAGATGAGTGTTGGTCAGTTACCCGTAATCATGGGAGTTGTCCTCTTACTAAACCCTCGATCATCTTCTCGGTCGTCAAGTAACACGAGCCGTAGATCCTAAGGTATTTGGGAGCCTACCTGACCGTTGGATCTACGCCAAGGTCAATCCGGCGTTAACCGCTTCGGGAGAACATAAGCGTTATAACACCAAAACCTCTTAATGTCAGAGTTGTGAAGTATTGTGGGTCATTGATCTTCGGATCCTTCGGGATCCTTCTTAGTCACATGATCGTGGGGACACACATATCATGTCGGCAGTGCGTGGGTGTCCATGATCCAGAACCGGATCCAGGAGGCTTCCCAGGTTCAGAAAAGGCTCAAAATGAAAGTTCTCAGAATCAAATGAAACCAATCCCATTGCGACCGGCTCGTTGCGTTGATTACGGCCATATATTTACTTCCTAAAATGGATGTCATATGCAATATTTATTGCACTCATATAATTTTTCCAAACAGGCAAAAAGTCAAACAGGTCAACAGTCAAAAATTCAACGTTGACGTCAGCGTGATGTCATGCTAACATGGCAGCGTGACACATGGCAGAGGCACAGTGGGCAGGTTGTACAACTGATGTGGACCAACTCGGAGGTGACATGTGTCACCACTGGAAGGGTGCCATGTGGCACGCTCTGACAAGTGCCACATGGCCCTACCATACAGTGACACATGGCAGATAGCAACAGGTATGATGACACGTGGCAGACAGTAGCAGCAGGTATAGGTGGCAGGTACGGTTGATGACTGGGTAGCATATGTGGTCCAAACACGAGTTGACAAGTGGAAAATGTGTGGGTGAATAGTGGGGTGCCACGTGGCCCAGACATGGACTTCCATGTGGCACCCATTGGTTGGCTCAGTAATTGTTGCAAAAATTGTGAATCGGGTCGGAATTGAACCCCCGACCTCACAAAGGGACAAGCGCTTTAAAACCAGTTTGTTTGCCACTGGACCACGATTGAGCTTGTTATACCATTGTTTCTTTATTTTATTTAAAGTGCATTTGTATGTATGGAGGCAGAAAGGGGTCTGGGGCCAAGCCCTAGCCCGCGAGCATATTATATACCAGTGACCACACATATTCGGAGGCGCTCCGTTCCAGTTGCACGGGCGCGGGGACCACATACTTACACTACATGTACTCCCATATGACTCAGCGCTCCACCTCCATCCGATTACATTCCAGCAGAGCGCGCGCTAGTAGAACCTGTTCGCCAATGATATGGAGCTTGACCATAACCCAGGCTTGTTTGTTAAGGGCGCAATCGTATCAGCTTGTGCCATGTGACCAGAGTTTTCAGTAAAGGGGCAAGTGCACAACCCTATGGGTTGGCGCTTGGACACCTAATAAACCATATGACCAAGTTTAGAGGGGGAACGCGCTCATTTTGGGGTCTTAACTCATAATTTTCTCCAATATGAGTTTTTGACCATATAATATGGATTTTTAATTGATTTTATGACTATTTTTGGAGGATTTGGCCCATTTTGGGGGGATATTGGGCCCTTTTTTAGGCTAGATCTTGGGAGGAAGATGGGGGATGATAACCAACTTCAGATCTATATAAACCATGCATTATTGAGGCCAGGAGAGAATATTCAAGGTAGATTTATGCTGAAGGAAATCCAAGCCAAAGCCATTTTTATGCAGGGAAGTTGTTGAGGAGCACACCTTTGCGAGCCATTTCTGGGAGCTCCGGTCATCCATTTTGAGTGTCGTTTATTTTGTTGGGTTCTTGAGATCTGGGAGAACAAGACCACATCATTATTGTATCCCTTTGGCACTGTTTCGATGTACTTATTGAGATTTGAACAAAAATAAAGAATCCTCACCCACTAAGACAAAGGCCCAGAGACGTAGGCGAGATTTCTGAACTTCGTTATCACTTCCCTTGTTATGGTTTGTTGTTCCTATTGCTTCATTCTAGTTCTGTATATGTGTTTATGGCTGTGACATATTCTCATTTCTTCTTCCTCTTTCTTTAAGATTCTTAAATGGTTAATCAACACATGATTAATAACTCGACCATAGTCATTTAAAATATATTTTCGGATCAAGTGGTATCAGAGCTAGTTGACATTTGGATTTTAGTTTTGCATGTTAACTAGGGAAAAGCTACAGCGTGGTGAAGGTGAGATTGTTTAAGAGAATCCATTAATTGGATTGAGAAAGAGATCTTCTCACACCGATAAGATGGCATCGGAAGAGGGACTTTCTCAGGATGAGAAAGAGTTTCGAAAAACTTTATTTTCCATGTCGGAGATGATGAAAGTTTTGTATGAGGATTACTTGGAACATAAGAAACCAGTTTTGGGTGAATATTCAAAGGGAAAAATTGAATAAGGAGAGGATCCTCCTCATATTCCTCCTTCACCTCCATCATCACCTCCTTCTCCTTCTTCTTTAAGTTCAAGTTCTAAATCCAATGCAAAGAAACGTGTTCATAAACATAAGAATGAAATCCCATTATTAAAACTTGATGTTAAATTTGAGTTACCCATATATGATGGTGAAGTTAATGCAGAGAAACTTGACAATTGGGTCAGACAAATGGAGGTTTACTACAATGTGCAATAGATCAAGGATGAGGCCACACAAATCAAGTTGGCATCATTGAGACTTGTAGGCGCAACTCTCATCCAGTGGCAAAGTAAGTTGCAAAACGGAACACAACAAGTGGGAAATGTATTTCCATCATGGCAAAGTTTCATTTATGCACTTAGGAAACAATTATATTTGTTGGGTTTTAAAGAGAAAGCATTAATTGAATGGCAATGTTTAAAACTAAGAAAAGGACAAACAGTGCAAGAATACACAAATTGTTTTCGTAAAATGGCTTTGATGTTAGATATCCCTTTACATACATAGGAAACCCTTATGAAGTATATAGGAGGTTTACCTACACATATTAGAAACATTGTATTCATGTTTGGACCCACTAACCTTGATGAGGTTTCTTTTCAAGCGATGTATATTAAAGCAAGGAAAGCAGGTGTATCAAGGGAATCTACTTCAAGGAAAGAGGACAAAAGGAAGTGGACAGGCAAAAAGGCAAGTTCAGTGGCAAGAAAGGAAGTCTAGAGGCCCTCTTGCAAGCATTGCAAGAAAGAGGGGCATGATGAGGACCGTTGCTGGCAGTTTCACCCCGAGAAGAGGCCACAGTGGTTCAAGGAAAAGAAGGGGAGGCAAACAGTTGCAGCGACAACATGACCGACAGACTTGGGATCGGATTCAGGTGATGAATCAAAGGTTTCATTGGTTGGTATGACAAGTAAAATTGGTGAAGGCATTGATTGTAGAAGTAACTTGTTTCATATAAGGACCATCATGTGGCACACTAAGATAGACACATTAATCGACAGTGGATCTCAATCTAATCTAATCTCAGAAGAATTGGTTAAGCAATTGGGGTTAAAAACACAAGTACACCATAAGCCTTACACACTTAAATGGATAAGCAATCATCATCAAATGCACATAACAAAGCAGTGCACAATCAAATTTGCAATTTCAGCTAAGTATGTGGACGAGGTAACATGTGATGTAGTGCCATTAAGAGAATGTGGAATGGTCTTAGGTAGTCCATACTTATATGATCGTAAGGCAATCTTCTACATGACAAAGAATCAATATCAATTAACCAAAGCAGGTCAAGATTATGTGGTTTGTGTTCATCATGTTAAGGCAAATAAAACACTTCAAACAATGGAACAATTAAAGAAGGCAGTGCAAGCAAGCAACAAACCAATAATTGTTTCAAATGAAGTAATCGATCTTAAGCAATAACATGAAATGATTGTTGAATGGAAGATCAATCACAATTTGCTTCAAGATAATCTCATGTCGTGCAAATATTACAAGTATATCAGCTCTTTTGCAGTCATGTTTTTGATGCTATCATTAGTAATGTTGTCTACATGGATGATAGTGGCTTCAATAAAATGTGACAGGGTTCAAATGGCTAACAATATGTTGCCAGTTGTTATGATTGTGTTACGGTTGATCTTGAAGAGACAAGTGCACGGTACAGAGTTCAGAGACAGAGGACAAGTCGGGTGGCCTATCCCGAGCTTGTTGACTGGTTAGTAACCTTTTGGGGACCAAAAGGTCCTTTAGTGGGGAGGTGTGATCCAAAATCAGATCCAAGAGGCTTCCCACATCCAGAAAAGGCTCAAAAATGAAAGTTATCGTAATCAAATGAAACCAATTCCATTGCAACCGTCTCGTCACACTGATTTCGGCCATATATTTTCTTCCTCAAATGGATGTCATATGCAAGAGTTAATGCACTATGATCATTTTGCCAAACAGGGAAAAGGTCAAATAGGTCAACAATCAAAAAGTCAACGCTGACGTCATGCTGACATGGTAGTGTGACACATGGCAGAGGCACAATGGGTAGGTTGTATAGCTAATGTGGACCAACCCGGAGGTGACACATGTCACCACTAGAAGGGTGCCATGTGGCACGCTCGGAAAGGTGCCATGTGGCCCTACCGTATGATGACATGTGGCAGATAGCAACAGGTAAAATGACACGTGGCAGATACTAGCAGGTATAGGTGGCAGGTATGGTTGTTGACTAGGTTACAGATGTGGTCCAACCGCAAGCTGACAAGTGGCAGATGTGTGGGCGAATAGTAGGGTGCCACGTGGCCCAGACATAAGATGCCATGTGGCACCCATTGGTTGGCTAATTAATTGTTGCAAAAATCCTGGAGCGGGCTGGAGTTGAACCGCCGACCTCATGAAGGGACAAACGCTTCAAAACCGGTGCAATTGCCATTGGACCACGGTGGAGCTTGTTATAGCAATATTTCTTTATTTTATTTAAAGTGGATTTATATGTATGGGGGCAGAAAGGGGGTAAGGGCCAAGCCCCAGCCCGTGGGGGTATTATATACTAGTGACCACACCTATTCGGAGGTGCTCCATTCTAGTTGCATGGGCGCGGAGACCGTCGTCTTACACTACACATACTCCCATATGACTCGGCACTCCACCTCCATCTGGTTACACTCCAGCAGAGCACGCACTAGTAGCACCTGTTTGCCAACTATACGGAACTTGACCATAACCCAGACTTGTTTGTTAGGGGCGTGGTCGTATCAGCTTGTGCCATGTAACCAGAGTTTTCGGTAAAGCTGTCAGCCCACAGCCCTATGGGTTGTTGCTTGGCCACCTAATAAACCATATGACCAAGTTTAGAGGGGGCATGCGCTCATTTTGGGGATTAACCCCTAATTTGCTCGAATATGGGTTTTTGACCATATTATATGGATTTGTAATTGATTTTATGACTGTTTTTGGAGGATTTGGCCCATTTTTTGGTGATATTGGACCCTTTTTTAGACCAAATCTTGGGAGAAAGATGGGGGATGATAACCAACTTCATATCTATATAAACTAGGCCTTCTTGAGGCCAGGAGAGAAGATTCAGAATATATTTATTCTGAAGGAAAGCCAAGCCAAATCCATTTTTATGCAAAGAAGTTTTTGAGGAGCACACCTTTGCAGGCCATTTCTGGGAGCTTTGATCATCCATTTTGAGTGTCGTTTCTTCTGATGGGTTCTTGAGATCTGGGAGAACAAGACTAGATTAGTCTTGTATCCTTTTGGAACTGTTGTGATGTACTTATTGATCTTTGAATATAAATAAAGAAGCCTCACCCATTGAGACAAAGGCCCGGAGACGTAGGCGAGATTGTCAAACTCCGTTATCACTTCTCTTGTTATGGTTTGTTGATCTTATTGCTTCATTTCAGTTTTGTATATGTTTTTATGGTTGTGACATATTCTCATATCTTCTTCCTCTTTCTTTTAGCTCCTTAAATGGTTAATCAACACATGCTTAATACTTCAACCACAGTCATTTAAAATATCTTTTCAGATCATTCCACGTGTCGAGTGACAACGAGGCCATGTGTGGCAGCTTTGTGGCAGAGCAAAGATACATCGATGACCTGAGGCATGTGCCATGTATCTTGCCAACGGGTTTCGAGTTGATAGGTGTCCCTCTAGGAGTGGCCTAATACTGAGACCAAGGGACCCTTGACCTAGAGCTATGATTCATTGATCTGGGGACTCCATTGAGAACCCCTCCCAACCGTCCAATCCACTAGTAGAAGGATTCGCATGTAGCACTTCGGTGAATTCCTACTCCGAGAGAAAAGGAGTATCAAGCAGGTAGAATCCCTGAATGTTGAACACGTGAAGTAACGTGAGCTTTCAATCTAAGGGAAATCAGTATCTCCCATGACCGTTAGATCTAGACCATGGTCAGCTCAGTGTTGACCACTCTAGGAGCAAAGAGGAAGTTACACTGTGGATCCCCAAAACGCCAAAGTTACAAAGTAACAAAGGCCATAGATCTTTGGATCTACGTGGACACACCTCTATTGTGATATCTAAGGGGCGTTGGAAGGTTATCAGTCTGGAGTGACATGGGACACTGACGTCACCCATGGTGACGTGGACCCATGTTTGACATGCCACGTGTTTCCTTGATTCATGTGTTATACATGCCTTATATTCCAGTTGGAACGTGACAAGTGTCACCCATCTTGAAAGAAAGGAAGTTGTTGTAGAGTGAGACAATCATATCGATTTGGAAAGCATACTAATGGCACCCAGTTTTATATTGGGTGAATATAAGATGAACAACAATAATACTTTTTTTTTTGTCTAAGTGGTGGTTTTCTATTTGAGATATGTTTTCTCTCAAAGGAGCAGGGAGAGATGAATTTAGTAAGAGTTATAGTGAAGTGGCCAAAGAGTTGCAAAGTTTGCTTCACTGTGATATTTTCCAAAGAATAACCTGAAATCTTCCTAGTATGTTTTATTTTCAAAATTATAAAGCAAGAAAGATATTATTTTCGGGTCATAGCTTGGCTAGGACACTGGCACATTTGTTCCTAACATGTTACATGTTAAACACTCAAGAAGGGATAAAATGGCATATATCTTTTTCCTTTGGCTCGCCCTATTTTTGTGACATTGATGTCAAGAAGTTTTGTGAGAAAATATTGAAACTCAACAAACATATGCTTACAATTGTGAATGTTGTTGATCCCATACCCTAGATGCTAATGGGTATAAGAATGACTATACATTGTAATCTAGATATTGAGGATCTACCTTCTTGCTTCAACAAAATGAAGCTTAAGGAAATGCAAAGCAAAAATTAGTCTGGAAGGCCTCACTATGCATATGTTGGATGTATTATGAGGGAAAGGAATTGGCATTAGTCAATCCAGATGTAAAAGTAGTGATTGTAAACGCCTGGAAATATCATAAAGATGAAAACTATGTGAAATATTTCATTTATGATACTAGCAAAGGAAGATTCCCAATCAGTAATATTATGGAGATAGGTTCTAAACCTTCTATACAATTATGCACTCTCAATGTTTATCATGGTGCAAGGAAAGTACTCAACATTTATATTTTCCATAAACTCTAATGCTCTGTCAACTACATTGATCAAATATTTTCCAGTCACTATCCCATTCATTCGAGCTCTTTTCAGACCTGCAATATATTACAAGTTGGAATTCTTCATGGCTCTCTTTTAGGCTTGCAATTTATTGAGGACTGGCAATCTGCTTCATGGCTTTGTTTGAGGGTTACAGTTTATTAGGGTTGGTCGTCTACTTCATATCTAGGGCTAAAGATGCTACTGAATTGAATCAAGTCCCCAATCAATATAGGGGACCCTCAAGTTTAGAGGTCAGACAATCAACCCAATATTGTACAGCCGAAAGGGGTTTTACCATGGATATACAATGATGGGGAGCTAGCATGATAAATATTGTACAGAATAGTGATTTGTTTTAATAGGGAAAATATTATGGTGAATTATATAAAAGAAGAACATAATTATTCAAAGACAGACACGGACATGCTTCAAAGATTGGAAATTATATATATATATGTCGATGCAATCTTCATTGAAACAATTACTCTATGTAAATATATACTCTTCACAGGCAATCATATTGCTCGGTAGAGATCTTTGCAATAGCATTCTCCTATTTATTTTTTCAAATTGAATTTTAACTCTAGATTATAAACTATGTAAACTCCCACCACAATATTTCTTCGTAAAAAATCGGGATTTTTGTTCATACCAATGAAATTTTGTGAAAAATACTATCGGATTGGTGGAGAGAGTACGTGACTTGTGTGATCTAAAACACGTACATACTACAGAAACAAGAAAATGAGAAATCTCACCCATATCATTTCTTAAACCACATAAGTTTGAATTAGTTGAGAACATGTATAGGAATTATCACTTTATAAAGCATATGCATTTCTATTTAAAATAATGGAATATTAAATGGGGATGGGATAGAGAAAAGAGAAAAAGGAGTCATTATCAGCTATGTAAGTAACTCTAATTGTAGTGGCCACTTACTAGATTTAGGGGTCTTCAATACCATTATCTCTTCATAAAACATGAATGGTTCCAGGGAATCAAATAGACTAGATTCATTGTTCATTTCAATTAGATAAGAAGAACATATTCCCTCCTAATCCTTATAAGGTAATGAAGAATTTGTGGGTTCTCTCATTAGATTTGATAATTGTTTGTTGGCATTAAGGGTGATTGAATGATACTTCTCTCGATATTTATCGCCAATTGAAACAACTCTAAAAATGTTGAATATTTCTCACTATCATTTCGCCAAGAAATAAAACTTAAAAAGTGAAAATTGGTGAAAGAAAATTTATAAAATAATGGCTGCAATTTTACTTAAGGTAGTGAAATATATAATCATTGTTTTTTTTGTGTCRTTAAAAGATTTTATATCTGTAGAAGGTTTTAAAAATGTATAAGTAATGTAGAATTTATAGTGTATTTTTATATGTATAATGATATATAAAATGTATCTCCAACATAACATAATGACCATCATCTTATATAAGCCTTTCTGCACATTTATTTCTTCTCGTGAACCTATGTCAAAGTAATTAATCCATCTAATTGAGCACACTATATTGTGAGTGTGCTTTTGACCATGTAACAAATTTTATCCAAAAGAGATAAAAAAAAACTTCATAATTATTTGTCAAAAAAAATGAACAATGTTAATGGTTTTTACATTGTAGATGTCATATAAATTTATCATTAATAGATCTCGTGTTCCATTGTTTGTTGGAAGTTTTTTCCCTAAAAATTTTCTTTCTTAATCTGCATTTCAAGGAGAACATGTCATTTTTATAATGAAGAATCTCAATGTGTTGGCTTTATTATGTAATATTTTGATTGAAAACCATACATATCTCAAGCATGTTGATGAGTCCCTTTTAATATAGAGTGTTGTCATACTTAGTATCATCATACTTAGTATCATCTAGAAAATTGAATAAAGCTTCATTAAAATGTCACTAGATGTTTGACCATGAAAGACATACATAATGTGAGAATCCACAAGTGTTCATCACAATGCAATATGATCGAACTCAAAGTTGATTATATATGCTTGGCATTTACACTCTTATAAAAATGTATAGGGAGCTAACCAAAACAAATATACATGTTGTAGTGACACACACAATTAGGATTAGTTAGAATAATTTTTCTTTGTCAGATATTCATACTTTCATGAGATGAAAGAAACTATCCACACACACATGCATTTAAACTTGTTTTTAGAAGGACCAATCATCATAAATGTTTCATGGCATCATATAGTTTTATAAATCCTTTTGTTATTAATATTTTAATTATGATATTGGGTGGTAGTTGTGGTGGGGGTCATCATTGATCTCAAAGGAAAAACTAAAGCAAACTTCACATGGGGGTTACGGAAATATTCTAATAATCAGGTTGAAGCATATGCATTGCTTCAATGATTAAGAATGGCAGCTAATATCCAAATAAAATAGTTGATTGTAGTAGAAGACTCAAGAATAATCAATCAAATGACTTTGAAATCTCTCCTAGATAATTATTCCCTATAATCCATTATATCTTGGGATTTTAATTGTTGGTGTTTGGGTGGAAAGACATTCTACTAGATTAATAATTAATAATATGATTATTAATTATTACACAATATTATTAATTATGATATTTTTAATGTAATAATATATTTATAGTATAAAGTATATTTATATTATATGTATAATATAATATAAAGTATAAATATATTTATTACTCAAGGGACACGTCTCTTCATGGATGGTCACCATATGGTCCTTATATATAGAACTCTCATCATTGTAATAAGATATTCATTGACATACAATATCATCTCTTATGAAAATTCAACATGGTATCAGAGTGGGACTGGGTTTGACTCCCTCAGAGGAGGACCCAGGAAAATGAGAGTAGAGTAAAGTATTGAGAGTGTTAAATTTATGGGGTTGTGTGCAATCTCTATGTACAACATATTTACTTTTTACTCCTACCTAAATTATAGAAAGAATTCCATAAATTATGGTGGGCAGTAATTTCTAGT
>SNQJ01S0083711.1:7112-22002 GCA_010110895.2 Picea sitchensis
CTTAGTGCTTAATAATATGGATGGATGTTAAATATGACTTACATATACATGCTTAGCGCTTAAATACCATAGATCTGAATGAATAGTGTGTTGTTTTTTAATTAAGGTTTTACTTGCGATGTGAATAAAGGGTTAAAGACTAATGAATATTGATTGTTGAGTGTTTTCTTAAGAGTTAGAATCACAGATTTGTGTCCCAGCTAAGTTTGCATACATCTAAGTCCTGCAACCACCATTGGATCTACCTCAGGTGAGACTCCATCTGCTTCGCAGGTGTTGTCGAAAGGGCAAGTGTTGTGGTGCGTTGTTTTAGCATTGAACCCTGGGTTTTCCCTTGTGCCAACAAGTGGTTTCGTTGTCGGGACCTGAAACTGTGATTGCTGGGAACTGAGGAAAAATAATCTTTGTGCAAAGATCTGACCTGAAATTGTGAGAGCTCTGTGCATAGATATTTCGCTCTAGTGCCAAGTATTCTACTCAATCTATGAAGCTCTGTGCTAAGAAAAGAAGTCTAATCTAAAGAAAAGAGGTAAGATCTAAATGCTTTGTTTTCTGATAGAGGTAAGAATAGTGAAATTTTTAAGATATGGAAGCTTTGTGCTTTGCTGAAGATAAGATTACTAGAAATTTTTGTGTCTAAAGTATGGATCTAGTTATGTTTGATAATATTTGTCCTAGCTTGAAAACTAGGGCACTGATAGAAGAAAGAAGATTTTCTATGAGTAGATTTGATAAGAATAGTGAAAGATATGTTATACCTATGCATAGAGAGAATGTTTGGACTAACAAATGGATGCAGGACCCTAGAAAGATATTGTTCCAGGTTATCTACCATGATCCTAACACGTAGTACAGGAGAGGTTGGGGATCATTTAAAATAAAGAGAGGATTAACCATTTGTTACAATTGCAGAAGATCGGGACATCTGGCTAAGGAATGCCCCGGTAGAAGACCTAGTTGCCTCTACTGCAAAGATATGGACCATGCAGTATTGGATTTCCCTAGAATGATTGCTAAGGTTTAAAGGATGAATATGAGACAATAATACCATGAGAAAGATCAAGAAAATGAGATTATGGCATAACCCCACGAGATTATGACAGAACCCCAAAAATAATCAGAAAAAGTATTGCTATAGATGAAAGAAACCCCGAATGACCACCGACATATCAGCTTATCAGATATATTCAAAGAAAAAGAGTGCATTGAAACATGAATAGGAGACTTCGACATTGACTATGTTATGGATGAAGAAGCATAGGTAAATATCATGATAGAAAGAGCTTGAAAACTTTTAGGGGAGATTGCTATTGACTGCTTCATTGGGAGGAATAATATTACTCAGAGGAAAGATGGTAACCCTATGTGGAATACTTACCCAAATATCTAAGAGTGCTCATGGAACTTTGATAGAGGAAGAATTTGAAGTTGTTAAATTTATTGAGAACATCGCTCCATTTGATATGTTACTAGGAAAACCTTGGATTGAAAGAGATCAGGCCAGAGGGAAAGAAGAAGAATTATTACAACAAAAGATGCAAGAGTTGAAATATTTCATAAACAGGAGGATCACACACTTGATTGAAGAACAGGAGAACCAATCAAATCTATTTAAAACCAGAGACTTGGATGTCGAAGTGGGAAGAAAACTAGAAGACCCAAAAAAGACTGGAGTACCTATTCCAGAGACAGATGAAGTATTGCCCCTAATTTCTAGGAAAGAATCTCAACAGCATGAAGTTACTCTACCAAAAGAAGATAAGAATCATAATGGAAAAATGAATTCTGAGACGAAGCTCACTGGAAAAAGGACAGAAAACTAAGTAAGAAGAGAGCTAAGATAAAAATTTTACAGAAGGTTCCAGAGATAACTTCGCAGACGAAAAATTTACAAAATTGGAACTCGTCAGTATATCAAAACTGCATCACATGGTACTTCATCATGACGAAGAAATATAGTCGTTGGAAATAGTATAACCATTAGACCGACGACATAAATCGGTAGAAATGAATTTATGGTCAGAAAGTTTGCCATCGGACCATTGGGACTACGCCATAACGGACATAAATGAGTTACTGAAGGCTTCTCACCCATTGCAAGAGATCCATTGCTGAGTTATCTATTTATCCCGTCGTGCCACGCAACGAGAATAGTTTTTCCAACTGTGACTATCTGAGCTCACAGAATAGTTGATTTTTCATAGTGATCGTCACGTAATTTCCATCCATCCCATTGCATTGATCTGTTCTATTCAAACCATAGATATTCAATCACGAGCGTGTATGTCCGAAGAACTTAGCACACTCTAAGAGTATGTGAAGGAATTAATCATCGACCTCATGAATGAGAGCGTCATGTATGAAAGAGTGATGTTTGTGGGTGTACAAGCATCATCGATGAGAGGAGTGCAAGCCTCTCCTTCGACTTCTCGCGGAGCCGAACCATCTCGGCCATCAATGAAAAAGACAAACAAACACAAATATGACCTAACAAATGTGAAGATGATCCCAACCATATTTCCCGACTACATCTCACCTCTATTCGGCACTGTGAGTTGAGATAGTGTTCCAAGAGATTTCGAGTATAGCATGGTTACTATGTACCTGCCGAAGGGGATACATGTAGTTCAAGCACAACAAGACAAGATCGCAACATTGAAGTTCAGTGACTTCAACATCAAAGATCGCAAGAACTATAATATGCTCACCCCGTATAAATACCTGACCAAGATGAAGGGGAATAAATCAAATATAATCTCCCAACCATGGACGATGAACCTCGCGCAGTCCACCTTGTTAAACATAATGAAAATCCAACACTTCGGAAGGCACCAAGAAGTCAACACCTATGTCAATCTATTTCTTTCATGTTACCATGGCAGATACTTATGGCTAGACCGTCGTATCATGGTCGATTTGAGGTTTATCCATAGGATAACATGATTAAGTATGCAAGGACCTGACGAGCAGGAGTTCTATCTAGGAAAATCCACATATCACGCACTAGCACAGAAGATCAAGGATACATACAACGATGTTGAAAACGGGTTGTGAGGCTACAAGGTAGCCTCCATCCAGAATGGCGCAGTGCGCCTAGCTTGCCAGTTAATAGTTGGAAAGTTAGTAAGGAAGAACCGACCTATGTAGGTCACTGACTTTTTCGTTGACCTTGCAGGGAAGTGTGTGGAAGGTCTACATATGAACTGGGAAAAGTACCTAGTTAATCAGTTGGAACTAGACTACTGTGAAGCACAGGATCAAGGTTACAAGTTTCACTTTAGTTGGCTCCTGATCCTCATCACCTTTGCTTTCTGGGAGATGATGGAAGGTGTGACCTTTCAATATATTGAAGCATTCGAGCCACTTGCTGCGAAGTTCACCACACTCTGATACTTGAGTCATATGAACACACAGTGGCAGTCAAACATTGTTTTTCACACATATTACCTTCAATTGAAGAGAGCCATCAAAGTTGAACCTCTCATGACTCCGAACATCCTACAGAGGCTCTGACTCCTGATGAAGTTCTATGCATATTGACTTTAGTCGTACTACAAACTCACAAAAAAGGACCTTGAGGAGATCACTAAGGACTGGTAACACACCTCCTTATTCCAACAGACCCTGCATAGATGTCTTCCCCTGATATCCTAGAGACCACACACAAAGAACATGATACACCCGGACCCAACAAAATGAAGAATACCAAAGAGGTCCAAGACTTAAGCAACGCCTCAGGAAAGACTACTTTTGTATCACTTGACTGAGGGGGTGATGATCAAGAGATGAATGGAATAGAAGCTGAACAAAGGCAAGGTGTAGTAACACCACCTAGAAATGAGACTGATCCCCTAAAGAAGAGGAAGTTCTCTCCCGTGAAACATTCTTCCCGAAAGAAATCGAGAGCCACCGTGACCAATATGAAGATTGTGCTCACTACCGATGATTTTGACTTCATCATAGCAGCCCTAAACAATGCTTTGTTGGAAATCGTGGAGAAACAAGAAGCTAAGCAGGAGGAAATGTATGACAAAATTAAGGTCAAATTCTGATGGGTACAACAGGCCCTTTAGTCTAGCCGCGCAGTGTCCACTACACCTTTTCCATAAGGAGAACCATAATTGGGAGATAAACCAACCTAAATCTACTGACTAGTTGATGCGGTAGAAGCTCCCCTTCGTCATGCATAAGAAGAAACAAAACAAGCCACCCAAGCCTTGAAGCAAGTGCAAGGCATAATTGTAGAACAACGTAGAGTTGCAAAATGGGAGAAGGTTGCTCTCCAAGAAAATTTTGAAGAAGAGAAAGCATAGATGCAACAAGAAAAAGAACAGTTACTCGCAAAGCAACTCTAAGTGAAAGAAGCAGTCAATAGAGAACTCCATTCTGTGACAGGATTAGAACCATAGGCAGAAGACCAAGTCACGCATCAAGTAGAGCATCTTGCATAATTTATCTAGCAACTACAAAAATGAATAGCAAACTTAGATCTCTGCACCGTACTAGACACCCTGCAAGATGTAAGGGATCAAAGAGAAGCAACTTCTCGAGGCGCAGTTGAAAGAATAAAAGTCCTTTCCCTGGAATGAAAGAAACTGAGTGATCATAGTGCCCATACGTATGAGAAACTCACTGAAAATACAAAATTGAAGGCACTAGACTCACAGCTACATGAAGCAAAGGAGCAAGTAGAGAAAACACAGGCCCAGTTGAAGCCCCTGTCAACTGTAGAAAGAATGAAGTGATCCAAAGAGAAGCGCGTTGACCAGCAGCATGTCCACACTATTCAAAGCAAAGTTATGGAAGTAACTCAGAGGCTCCAACCTGTACAAGATGAGGATTACCAATTGTTCACAAAGATTGAAGGCTGAGGAGAGGAACTAGAGCAAGTCATCATTGCAGCTGAACAACGCCTAGAGGGACCTATCAACAATGCATTCATACAAGAGTTCGCTAAATAGGAGGTAGCACAACAACAAGTCAAATCAGCTCGATCCAAGTTCAAGTCTTTTGAAGAAGAACTAATCAAATCAGAGTGACTCGGGATGAGTCATAGGTGAGTGTTGGGTGTTTGTTTGCCTTTGACCAAGTTTTGAGGATTCTTGGTCATGTTTGACCTAATTTTGGGACTTCGATAGGTTGTCGAAGGTGGAGCACAAGACGAAGCAGAGATCATGGGATCTCGACCCCTTTTAGGTCCTTTTTGGGATTTGGGATTATGTAATGTGTATGGGATGACGACCCATGGGTTTACCCATGATTAGGCCTATTTAGTAATGTATAAATACATAGCTAAGAAAAGGGGAGAAGAGATGTAGTAGTGCTTTGTGCATACTGTGTGAGGCTTGCAAGGCTAGTGCAAGTAACTGTAAGCGATTGTGTGAAGGATTGGTGTTCTACCCTAGATAAAAGAAGGAGGATCTGGTAGAGTGCGCATAGATCTCATATCTTTTGCGGAGTATAACTTGGATGCTATGTGCATGTAAGACACTTGAACAAAGATAATAAAGAAGAGAAGTGTTGGTGGACGTAGCCCCAGGGTGGGGGTGAACCATGTACATGTTGTGTTGCTATGCTTTGTGCGATGTATTTATGTGTTTATGTGTTTTCTTTCTTAGTGATTTACTATAGATGAATGATAGATAGATATGTTTATGCTTGGTTCTTAATAATATGGATGGATGTTAAATCTGACTTACAGATACATGCTTATCACTTACATACCTTATATCTCAATGAATACTGCATTGTTCTATAATTCGGGTTTTACTTGATATATGAATAAAGGGTTAAAGACTAATGAATGTTAATTGTTGAGTGCTTTGTTAAATGATAGAATCATAGATCTGTGTCCCATCTAAGGTTCTAGACATATGAGAACTCCAACCACACCTTCCTCTACCTCAGGTGAGACTTCATATGCTTCGTAGGTGTTGCCGAAAGGGTCGATAGTTAGGGTTTTGTTGGTGTGTTGTTGTAGCGTTGAACCCTAGGTCTGCCCCTCTGCCAACAACCTTTCATTAATTGTTATCATCAATTTGCATAAATCAATATAGGATCATGAAAACCTGTATCAAATAGTGTCAGAACCTGCAACAAACCATGTCATACCCTGCAACACAAAGTTATACCATCACATCAAGCTGTAACCCAAGTGCAATGCCTTTTTCCCAAGGATTTACCATATATACATGGTCTGCTACATAATAGTTTGTGTATGTACGTGACTTATTAAAGGTCATCCTACGTATGTACGTGATTGATACCACTGTCACCCACATATTCTTTAGTATATGACTTACTAGAGCTTCCCTTAAGGCTTCCATTCTATTTCGGCTGCTCAGTCTTCTTCACCCACTTCTGAAGGTGTCCCTACTTCTCATAACTTGAGCTCCGAGCATCCATATTTCCAATTATGTCTCCTTTCCTTACTTCATTCCTTCTTCTAGCCATGCTATGTGAAGTTCTCATCATGGAATTTTTTCTTATGTTCCATCAATCATGGGATTTGTGGCCAAATCCACTATAACTGTAGCATCTCATGGTGTTATAGTGAAAAACAATGTGTCCTACTTGATCACATCTCCTACACCTTATGGTGTTATAAAATATTCCCGTATATCTCCTTTCATAAGCTCTACATTCAAAATATTTGTGACCATATTCACTACATGAATAACAATTCCCATGAAAAATACTTTCATACCTTTTCTTTGGTGTCCGAAAGATAGCTTCTTGATGTCTTCCTTGCTTTGTTCTTTTGAAATTTTCTTTACCTTGTGTAGATGGTTGATTTGCAACATTGTATTCATCCTTTGATGGACTTACCTCATGCTTCTTTGAGGTGCTTGCTTTAGCATGTGTAGCTTATTTATTGTATCCAAGACCTGATTTATCATTTGGTGATCTTAGGCTTTCCAAGATCTCATTTAAGATTTGTGAGCTATTCAAGAATTTATTTGACTTATCTACTTTATTTATAAGATCAACAACTTCCAAGTTCTCATCATGGAATTTTTCTTGTGTTCCAACACTCATCGGATTTGTGGCCAAATCCACTATAACTCCTGTAGGCATCTCATGGTGTTATAGTGAAAGTCAATGTGTCCTACTTGATCATTATCTCCTACACCTTATGGTGTTATAAAATCTTCCTCGTATATCTCCTTTCTCATAAGCTCTACATTCAAAATATTTGTGACCATATTCACTACATGAATAACAATTCCCATGAAAAATACCTCCTCTATACCTTTTCTTTGGTGTCCCAAAGATAGATTTTTGATGTCTTCCTTGCTTTCTGTTCTTTGAAATTTTCTTTACCTTGTGTATGATGGTTGATTTGCAACATTGTATTCATCCTTGATGGACTTACCTCATGCTTCTTTGAGGTGCTTGCTTTAGCATGTGTAGCTTATTTATTGTAATTCAAGACCGATTTATCATTTGGTGATCTTAGGCTTTCCAAGATCTCATTTAAGATTTGTGAGCTATTCAAGAATTTATTTGACTTATCTACTTTATTTATAAGATCAACAACTCCTCGGGATTCTCTAACTTATGACATGACTCTTCCTTTCATTTATTTGATTCCTCAAAAGTTCCTCTACCCTTTTGCCTTCTTCAATTTGAGTCTTGAGATAATAAGGCTCTAAGAATTCATAATCTAATCATCTACCTTCATTTACCATCCCTAATTCCTTAGTCTTGTTATCTCTTCTTCCTTTTAATATTCTAATTGAGTCAGTATTACTCTCTCTTATTTCCCCTTGATCACTTTAACTTCGGCATGTGCCTCTTTGACTCTTCTTAAGAAAATTTTTAGTGTTATCCTAAAGATAGATATATTCTATATAATAATGGTCACTTCTATATTCATATAAACCATATTCAACCTTCTTTGAAGTTCTAATATATTTTCCTCTATTCTCTCCATGGCATAACTACCATCAAACTCTACATAAAGTATCTCTAGTTTTTCTTCTTCACTTGTAGAGGAAAATTCAACATCATCATCTTTGAAATGTTGCAATCATGGTTTTGATAATTCTTTTAGTTTCAATTTTGAAATAAGCCCCCAAGATCTCCTTGGCCAAGCCAACATCATCACATTCTCTTGCCCCCATTTGAAATGTCTCAAGATTTTCCTTTGTGCTATCATCACTTGATTCTTTATCTCATTTGAAATGTTTTCAATCTTACATTTATAACTAATTCAATCAAGAATTTTGATGATTCTTACCTTTGATGATCTTGATGGATTGGTCTCAATATCTTATTTCCTTGCTTTGATATGTCTCTAGCTTTTAGCCATAGATCCTTGGAAGTACATTACTGTCCCATGCTCTCTTTGGTAGGGCTTTAGAGTCCACTAAGAATGGTCTTTGAGAGCCAATGCATCATTCTTCTTCCTTCCTTTGAGCTTCAAACTTTGACTTGTTATTCATGGAAATGATCCACCAATGGCTGCCTTCCAAATACCTACTCCCATTTCCTTCAAATGTACCTCATCTCTCTATTCTCCAAGTAGAATAGTTTTCCCTATCAAGGATTGGAATATAATTCATCCATTTGTGTGTCCATGTATCTCCTCCAATATTGTTAAGGCTTATAGTGAAGGCACCCTATGACACCAATTGTTGGAATACTAAGTGGGGGGGTGGGGGGGGTGATTGATTGTGGGGATATTTTTCCCAAAATTTTTCTTACACAAACCTCCTTAGTTAACAATCAAAATTAATTCATTACTCATTTAAGGCCATTTATAACCGCTTAGATGTGAACACATATGAGAAACATATATCAACAATATATCATCAACAAGTCATCACCACAAGGAACACAAAGACAAAATATGTATGTACAGTTTTCTTTTATTACGATACAATCCTTGGGGATTTTCAACAACAACTAAATAAAGTACAACCATACCAGAGAACCAGTTCTATAATGCAAGAATTATCTTACACCAGCAACACTAAATCGAGATGAGGCAACAAAACTCAACATATATCAATATGTACCATAAACAAATGCATCAACCATGCACCAACTTGTACCAAATAAACTCCTGTAATCAACTGTAATTTTCCATAAAAAAAATTGAATCCAACCATACCAAGTATATACAATCATGTGTGAACTACTCATCAACAATGACCTATCAATATGTACCAATAAAATAATCAGCTATACACCTCATGTATATGCAAACTCATCAATTGTTTGTCTCAACCATGACTATTTTGGATTAGTCAACAACCCCTAACTTAGGCCAATCATATAACTATGTATCTCAGAATGAATAAATATCTAAAACTGATACAAAACATTCTTCATTGTGTTTTATGAAATTCCTTCATGTGTCACTACTTTGAACCTTTCTTGTGGTAAGGAGTTATAGCAAAATGGAATACCTTGTTGAATTAAGGGATTATTCTAGAGAGCTAACTTATAGAGCGTGTCTCCACACGTAATATTTTTTTGAATCGATCTAAAAACTGCTACAAATCATACCTACAATATTGTACTCTAACCAATAGATTTTTCCTTACTGAATTTGGACCTGTTAAGAAGAAATTAGACGCTTACTTGAAACACTTGTTTTAGGCTAGTTTTGTGGACTAGCCACAAACCCTATTTTCCACGGAGTATAACTCCAAAAGTAAAATGACCCAAAGATGAATTTTTTTACCACAAATATTCATATGTTTCTCAATTGCATAGGAATTTCACTATTCAATCTCATTCTATAAAATATTTATTGTGAAATGGAAATGACCTATAAATAACATACCTTAGGAAAGCATCATCAAAAGAATTTATCCCTCCCTGCATTTCGGCTCCCTTTTCTTCTCAATCGCCCCTCAAATTCAGCTTATATGACCCTTGGTTACCTACCACCTATATAGATCTTCACATTCTCATGTATCTAAAATGAGAGAGCCTTGCTCATATTTATACTCTCCATCTTCTAGCTCACTTAACCCATTTATATGTCACTTAACCCATTTATAGGTAACTTAACCTATTTTCCTCATTTTTAGGGTTAAATCCACTTTCTATAATTAGAAAGTTCACTACTTATCATTTAAATATTCCTCCCTTGACTTTGTTAGTTCAATTTTATCATTTAAATAAACTTCTTTGATTTTGTCATTTCAATTTTATTATTATTTAAATAATCCTTCTGACTTTGTCACTTTCTTTATCATTTAAATAACAATTTTTTTTGAAAGCTCTTGACTTCTTTGACCTTTGGGGTTTCAAGCCAACATATGAGGGTCCCCCAAATTTGTAAGGCCATAACTTCAAACCAGGAGGAGTTATGTGACATTCCACATACCTTAAAATGGTATGACACATGAATTCATCCATTTAGAATAGTCTTACCTACAAATATATCAAAACTCATATCATTATCCATAAAAAACTTTGGGTCCATTACCCAAACCTTGTGGTTCTCCAACTTCTCATGGCCATAACTCTCTCTAATCGTGGAGGGAGTTATGTGATGTTCCACATAATGCATTGAGAAATGGAATGACAAGAACTATTCATATAGGATATAAGTTTCAATGAAAAAATTCATTGATCTTCATCTATTATTCTACACTAAAGCATTGGTCCTCCAACTATTCTTCTAGGATAACCTAATCCACAAAGCATCTTCCTTGAGGGGTTTCACCATAAGGGGACCAACTTGGATTTCATCCATTTGTGCACCTTATATATCATGATAAGACTATAATGATCAATCTAAATATCCATCATATATCAAAGAAACCACATTTAACCATCTTCATCTTTCCAATATGTATCAATGACAACTCATTGATCCATCTTCATCTATGCATGAAATCATATGTATCATATACTTGACATATATATAATCTCATCAAGGACAATAAGATATTGCATTTAACATCAATCAATCAATCAAACTCTTTTGGTACCAATCAATCACTTGTTATCAATCAATGACATCAATCACCAAACCATTGGCATCAATGACAACATGGTCCAACATTATTTTCAAAAGTCACCCATGAGATGAGGCTATGAATTCACAAGAAATGGTGGTTCCTAAGATTGGCTACTATATCCTCTCAACAACCTAATTCCTACAGCCATTTCAATCCACCAACTTCCTTCCTCCTCAACCTCCACATTAAACCTGTTGAATGGGGTCCCTTCTTCCCATACGTCTCCTCAAGATATCTCATCTGCATTTCTAGCACAAGTTGGAATAGACATCTTGTTAGTAATTCCAAGAATCTATGGCTACAATAGTAATTCTCACAACAATAAATTACTTGCTCCCTTTACAATTTATCGAACATAATATTACTCACAGGCCTACAACCTATCTTCTCATGAAATTATCGCTCCATCAAGATGTTATACATGCCCCCTATGGTTTCTTTCAACCTTCGACACTCTAGAACTCCTTTGTTGTCCAAAAATATCCATGTAAAAACTCATCTCATTTCCCATTTAAATTTCCTTTTCTCCCATGTATGTTGACTCTCCCAATTCCCAAGGTTGATTGTACCTGTGCCCATGCTCCTCAATAACTCTATATAATGTGGTTTCATACCCACCCCTCTCATATGTGTTCAATGATTTGGGCTTGTAAACAATCAAAATGAAATAGAAGTCATAGTAAAAAATAATTTAGAATATGGTTTGGTTTAATAGGAATGGGTGACCCCCATACCCCTTCGGCCTCTCAGGAAACTAAGCCGCCAAGTCTCCATTAGTGTCCATATGTAGCTCGTGATACATTTTATTTTTGATATACAAAATTTACATATTGCATTGCTTGACATGTGTTCATACATCGTATTTTCATTATAAATCGCTAAATCGAGGATTGAAAATGAGGATGTTAAACATAATTATGAAATTTTATTGCACTAACATTCATTCAATTTCAAGCCTTTAGAGCACACAAAACCATATATAGTCATAAACACAATTATATGAAATTTTACCTCACTAATGCTCAATCAATTTCACATTATTCAAGTAAAAAAAATGTATACATATAAACGCTATAATAAATCTTAAATTAAATCAAAGAGTATCTATGTAATTTTCTATGCCTATAAAGAAATGGTACATTGCCACTTTAGGAAAAATGTCAATCCTATATAACATTGCATGGAAAAAATATTCAAAATATATAAGGAAATGAAATGAATTCTCAGCCTCTACTCATTTTTTAAACTCACATCGTAGGCTTCATAAAACATATAAAACATGAATTCAATAAAAATAAAGAATTGCTAACATTTTAAGATATAATTAAAATCATAAGTTAAAAAATAGTAAACACCCTTTCATTAGTGGGAATCATTCTTGACTTCATTAATTTGGAAGCATATGATATATTCATAATTAATCAATAAATAATTTCAACCATATATAAGTTGAAAAATAAGCATATAGTTAACAATTAATCACCTTTTTAGGGCATATTTAACAATAAATGTTTAAGTGTATTTAATAAAAGAAAATAATATTTAATAATGATATATATTAAGTTAATATATTAGCATAATAAAAGAGAACATATTGATAAAGTTACATTTTTTCTTTTAATAACTATTAAATTATTTGTCTTATTCAAAAATATTATAAGATAAAATGAAAAAAATAAATTTAATGATAATAAAATATTAGAATGGAAAAAGCTAAAAAATTTAAAACATATCCAAATAAATAATCAACATTCATCGTTTTTCTATCTATCTCATCCTTATCCTTAAAGAGTTTACTTATGTAATTATTCAATTGACCATAAATGAGGTCACTTATGAAATTTATTGAACACACATAATGAAATATTAAAGGTAAAGGACTAGAAACATGAAAGAATAAAGAAAGACTACTTCAAATATATTTCACCTAATATGATTTCTCTTGGTAATAGTCTCAAGAATATATTGACCATGTATCATTAAATAGTACAATTGGAAACCTTTTATGTAGATGTCATAATACTCCTTGCTTACTAAAATTACTTATTAGAAAGGAGAATAATTTGAAGGATGAAAATTTATCTCAGAATGTAAAAATCTTGAAGAATATTACTAGCCTTTAATATGCAAACTATAATATGCAAACCCTAATCTGATGGCTATGCATTGAAGATGCTTGCATATTCTTAGTCGTCCTCCAAAATCAATGTGTCAGATTTATTGTTCATAACTTTCTTGCATTTATCAAGGCATCCGTTAACATGTTTATTTTTTAACATTTACCTAATCACATTAAAAAATTACGGATTACCGATTACCAAATTTCTCATATAAAATTTCTCATTACCGATTACGGATTGTGGCTGTGCTAGTTATGATAGTGTCAAAAATTTCTCATGGAAAATTTTGCTCCATCCAAATTTTAAAGTCTACCAATTTCCTATCAAGTTGTCTTTTACAAAGATATATCATTATCATCTTTATAACATGCCTTCAAACATTAAAATGACATATATATACATATAATAAATAAATACCATTAAAAATGTAGTAGATTAAATGCAATTAAACTTTAAATTTTCTTAAAAAATAAAAAATAAACTTACCATGGCTAACTTACACTCTTAAAAGTTATCCAAGTAAAATAAAAAAACAAATCCTTAAATCTTAATGATTTCTCTCTTTTCGTTATACTTATAAAGTATTCATTTTTTTTCATCAATATTTCTTGCAACATAAAACAAAATAACAAAATATAACAAGTAAATTATTAACTTTTTTCATCAATATAAATTAATTATAAATTTAATAAATGAATAAATTTACTTAACAAAATTAGTTCAAAATTTATAAACTAGCACAGCAGTGAGTACTGTACTCACAGCTGGTGAACGCCGAAAGGCTTAACGTTGGGTGACATTTAAAACGCAGTCAAAACTTGGCATGTAATTGAAAAGCGAAGCAGAATCGTGGGTAGAGGAAGCCGAATCGTGGGTAGAGGAAGACATAAGCATCCGCCCTGGTTAAAAAATGACGGCAATTCCACACCAATGAAACGGCAGCAATACGCATTTGTCCAGTTTATTAATCACTGTTGTTATTTTTTAATATTTCTTAATCACTGAACGTGGCAATCTGGTGATGAGCAAGTAATTTTTAGTTAATTTATCAAAATCTCATCCATTGATTAGAGAGGACGACGAAGAATATGCCAGCATCTTCAATTGCCAACCCTAGGATTGAAATTTATGATTAAAAGGTGATTAATTCTGCCCATTGTCAATAGGTATACGCCTTTCTGCGTAATAAACTTAATACAAATAGAATAATAAAATAAAGAATAACAAAATCAATTCCAAATTTCTAAATAAACTCAATAAATACAAATAAAATAATAAAACAAAAAAATTGGGATTCCTTACTCCTGTCAAACTATAAAATTATAAAGAGTTTAAAAACAAATATGTAACTTCCTACTTCCATTTAATTAAAAAACAAATATGTAACTTCCTACTTCCATTTAATTAAAAAACAAATATGTAACTTCTTACTTCCATTTAATTATGAATGTTCTAGTCAGATTATAAAATGTTTAAAAACAAAAATATAACTTCCTACTTCCATTTAATTATGAATGTTATAATTAAAACTCAGAATCCATTAAAACAGAAATTAGCATAGGATGAGAGCATGGTGCCGTATTTTTTGAACCCTATGAAGCAAGCTTCAAGCATATAAGTGAACCTGTATAAACCTGCACAGAAGTGACTGCTGCCATAATCAATCTATCATTTGTTGCCATTCCTCCTCCATGACGGAGTGTTGATTAAATTTGTCTGTATAACAGTTTGTTGCTGGGGATATAAAGTGTACTGCAACCGGTTTGTAGAGCCCCCAAAATAGAG
>SNQJ01S0083712.1:4075-23550 GCA_010110895.2 Picea sitchensis
CTTGGGAGGCTAAAACTGCACTTCATCAGCAATCTACTACTCTTAGATATGGATTGACCTCATCTTGAGGATCTCTTCCTAGTTTTTTGTAAATATAGTTTACTTTCTGTTTTTAGAATATCAGATCCATTGTTTTAGGATCTAAGTATTGTGATGTAAAGCTATAAATCTACAGACTTAAGACAGACAGAGGGTTCAATTCTAGATACACTTGTGGCTATGTACTTTGACTATGTTTTGTTATAAGAATCACAGTCTCCTTTGGTTACTACATATCAGTTTTGCTCACATATTTCACTGCTCTGTATTTAATTTTGTTCAATTTAGTTATTCAGATCTGTTATCTTCTGATATACTTCATGGATATGAATTATATCTTTCTTTACCTTCTTGTATGACCCTGCATCATTGTACTTGGTTATCTTGAATGTTATTCTTCACATCTTGATTATCTACTGTAACTGATATATGGTCTCTCAAAGCACTGGTTTATTTAGATGCATAACAAGTTGTCATTTTCATAGCCTTCTCAGTTATCCCATTGTTCCACACATACTGTGATGATTAAATTTCTTAAGTTACCAAGCATTCTTAGCCTACAACCCTAAGGAGTTTCTTGGAGTGATAACAAATTGGCGTCGTTGTCGAGGAGAGGAGATTGAAGCTCAACTTCCTTGGGAGACAACAAGATCCATCTTTGATGATAGACAAAGTCTGGACATTATTTGGTTGTAATCATCTATCTGGCGACTCCATTGTTCAGAAATCTGTTGGTGACTCCACTGGTATGACATGAACCAGATCTTTGCTAAGAGGTATGCATTCTGTGATTTTTCAAAAATTGTTGGTTTCCCTAATCCAGTACCTAGTAGAGATGAATGGGAAAACAGTCTTCCCAGATTTCGAGGAGAAGAATGGGAAGTGCCAGCTGAACATTTGTTGGACTTTCATGATTACATGCATCAGTTGCAAGTTGTGCATGAGGATGTTCAGATCCGGCTATTTTGTTTTTCATTAGAAGGGATTGCTCGTGATTAGTACCGGTCTCTGCCTATTACTAGTATCAGCTCTTTAGTTGATTTTCATGCTGCCTTCCATGTGTTTTGTAAAGGCATATTTTCAGATGAATTTCTATTTCCTAAATGTTGTCATGAGTTCAATTTGTTGTATAAAGATCCCAACATTCGTGAAGATTTTGCTGCAGCAGAAGATACTCTTCATCATGATCAAGAGATCAATGATCCACACTATGATAACCTTAGTGATGCTTTAAAAAATATACCAAATGCATCCACTATCTTAGATTATTATGCAAATCAAATTGTTCCCTTTGAAAACTTTAAAGATGATAAGCAGATTGATAGATCAGAAATTGAAAGTTTTGGATCTACAACAAAGGTTGAGCTGCCTACATGCAACATTGAGATTAGTAAAGGCAGCTCTCAGCTTCCAGATTTACAAACCAAGGGAAGTTGACCCAACCATGAGGAACAAGATTTTCAGAAAACATCTAATCTCCTTCTTGGAGATTAGATGNATATTTCTCCTTATGTACTTTACATGTCAATGTCAAATGAGAAAGATAAATATGATGAGCAAATTGACATATTAGAAGGAGATAATTTTAGATCTACAGCAAATACTAAGGGAAGCCTTGAGTTTCTAGATTTGCAGACAAAACTGGTTTGCAACAAATATGAAGAGGAAGGTGAAGAAAAGAAGGGCTCAGATCAGAAACCGAGTATGCATTTTTCTCCAACAAAAGGCTGAGCAGTTCACATTCATCATTGAGATCAAGGAGGACAGCCAGCAACATCATTTTCGTTTACAGTCAGAACAGAAGCTTGAAGAGGTATTCCTTTACTATTTTATTGATCCTATTGTCGATTTTCTAGAATCATTGAGCAGTATAAAGATTCCTATCGCCGATTTTCTGGAATCATTGAACAATATAAAGATCAGGATACTCTTGTCAGATGAAGGTTGTTTCTATCATTTTTTCTGAACACATCTTTGTTGGCTACGCATTCTTTTATCTTTTGGATCAAGATCAAGAATGTTATCAGCAAATAAATTTATTACATGGCTTCATTGGAAGCATGAGTTTCCTTGATTAAGAAGCAGTGCAAATTGTTAATGTAGAGTAGGCGGGAAGAATAAGCTCGCCGCATTTTAGAAGTATCAAAACATAAAATTTAAGATTTTATGAAGGAGATTCAAAAGTCAGAACAGAAAGCTTCAAACTTACAAAGGTCATTGAACAACTAAAAATGAAGGAAGATGAAGATATCGCGACCTACTTCTTATTAGTCGATGAAATAGTGAATGCAATCATAGTGGATTGGGAGAAGAAATCAAAGAATTTGTAATTGTTCAAAAGGTACGCTAAAGATTTCTTCCTATGAGATTCAACTCCAAGATATCGACTAGAAGAAAGATTGGATTCAAACTCAATAAGCATGGACAAACTGATGGAATTCACAAAGATACGAGATGAGAACTAACAGAAAACTGTGATGTAAAGAAGCAAATTCTTCAAAGCAATCTCTAAAAGATCAAAGCAAAGAAAAGGAACAAGAAGAATATATAAAGAAGAATCTATCGCCTCGAAGATGATGAAGAAGTAATAACTTCACAAAAGATCAACAAGGGAACCAATGGTAGGTGGATGGAGTGAGGTAAGCTTCCTTTAATTTGTTTTAATTAGATGGTATTACTGGTCTTCGGCGAATTAACGTCCTCATAAGAAAAGAGAAATGACGAAGGTTACTCAAAAAGCAAGTGCATAAAACAAGAGCAAAGGTAAAATAAATTCAAAGAAAACTTTTGGTAATTCAAAGAAGACATCTCATCATCGATGAAGATGAAGTCGCTGATAGGTGAAACAGGAGGAGTTCTATTCATGGTAGTAGAAGACTTTGAAGTAGAATATGAAGAAGACTAAGAAGAATATGAAGAATCCAGAAGAAGAAGAATTGAAGAGGCGGAAGTTGACTTCCTGAGAAGAATTAATGAGTGCCAGAAGCATTTAAGAGAAAAGAAGAAAAACAAGAAACTACAAGCATAACTAGATAAGAAAAAAGACACTCAAGAACTAGAACAAAATGATTACAAAATTGAAGGTTCAAATAGAAGAAGATAAAAGAATTGAAGAAGCACTCAAAGAAAAGTTAAAAGAAAGAGACAAGATCATTGAAACCCCGAAGCGAGATCACCACACCAATGTGGGTAGATATTCAAAAAGAAAATATGCATTAGCTCAAAAGTTATGGATGACATTATTATACTGCACTATCTCTACAAGTTCTACTTGATACAATCAAACGTAAAGGATCCCAAGCTCCAAAAACAACAGAAAGCAAGAAACAAATCCAAAAAGTTATGCGTAACAATCAAAGGATAAAAAAGATATACAAGGAAGATTACAATTCCTCCAATCGAGAAGATTCGTGATTGCATCAACAATAGATAGATGACCTTTAAGAAGAAGAAGGATTCATAAGAGCACATCCTTTCTCATAAGATCTTCAACTACCAAAAAATATAGTTTGATAACTATATTTTTTGGTTTATGTTATGTTTGTAATAATTTTGGACATAAGATGTAAAATTGCAGAGCTAACAACAGAACAATAACTACTACTTTGAGAGCCATACACGCTGGTTATTCACAAAGACCTAGTGAAACACAGAGAAGAAGTTATTAAACAGGTTTGAACTTGAGCACTCAAGTGGAATGTTATAAATGTATCAATTTTGGACACATGGCCGTACCGCATCGACAAATTCCTCCTAAAGAACCTCAACAGAAATACAATAGTCACATACAAGAACCTCATAAGAGGACATGGATAAGAAAGCAAGATCAAAGATAGCAATGAAGACGTACGCTCAATAAGCTAAACAAGAAACGGTTGGAGAGCTAAGCGATGCTGGATGTTCAAAACACATGACAGTGATAGAGACAAGTTTTGACATTAGAGGAAAGAAATGACTACCTTTTGAAAATGACGACCATCCAAAATCATTGAAAGGCAATACCGAATTGGAACAAGAATGAAAAGGCAAGAAATGTTCTACTAGTATAAGATATAAAACATTTATGAGTCAACCGTGTGACCAAGGTCATAAAGTTACTTTCGACCACAAAAGTGTGAGATAAGAAAAGAAGGTTCGGGGAAATTATTACCACAAATTTAAGAACTTCAAGCAACATATATATGTGTTGTTTAAATTTGAAATGAAAAAGTGTTGTCTAGGAAAGGAAGACAAAAATGGTCAGAAGAATGGGTCACGCATTTTGATAACCTGTCAAGCCGCAAAAGAGCAGTTAGAGAAATGCCCCAATTCATAAAACCAACTAACACTTTATGCAAGACAGCTAACAAGAAAGCAAACAAAGACCGTGTTCAAATCAAAGGAATATTCAACAACAAACCATCGGAAATTGTGCATATTGACTAGTTGGACCAACTACAACAAATGCTTAAAAGGTGAGAGACACTTCATGTTATTGAAGATGACATACAAGAATGATTGCAGCTTGTTTTCTCAAGAACAAATCAAAAAATTTTGAAAATTTCAAGATCTACAAGAAACTGTTGAAAATGATGGATTCAAGAATCAAATGTTTAAGATCAGATAATGGAGGATAATTCACCAAAGGAATTTGCGATTCACCGCAAGAATCATGGAACAAAGGTAATTATCCGTCAAGCAGGACACCTCAACATAATGGAGTTGTTGAAAAGAAAGAATAGACGTAAGTACAAGAAATGGCTCAACAATGATAATGATTCAAAGTTGACAAATATTTCTTGGACACACGCAGTGCATGGCCAAATCAATTCGCTATTATCTCAAAATCAGAGTAATGATCATAAAAAACATTGATAAAACTCCCTTCAAGCTATGGAAATGAAGACAAAGAAATGTGAAGCACTTCAGAAGCTTTGGAAGCAAATGCTACATCAAGAGAAGATGGCGTATCGGGAAAGTTTGACTCGGTGGACAAAGGAATTTGTTGGTTACCTGCTAATAAGAAAGACAAGTGTTACAATCTAAGATTGCAAAGTTGTGAAAGCATCAACGAATAATTGATGAAACAAGCATACCAGAATCAAAGAAAGAAGAAAACAAATCAATGGAACAACTTTTTGAAGAAGAAGATGAAAAAGAAGAAGAAGAGGGAAGATGAATATGAAGATGAAGAGAATCAATGTAAGTAGAAGATAAGTTCAGCATTCCAAAGACAACTAGAAAATGAGTACGTAAGAATCATCCTTCAGATCAGATTATTGAAACAAAGATGCGAGTTGAGACTAGAAGAAAACTGTCAATTTAACAAACAATAACCTATCACTCTTATTCAATAATTCGAACCAAACCTGTTTTGAAGAAGGCTGAAGATACGAATTTTGGACAAGGCCATGGATGAAGAATTGATCAAATAGGAGAAAATGACACTTGAGAATTGGTTCCAAGACCAAAGAATAAGAATGCGATCTGCACAAAAAATGGTTTTCAGAAATAAATTGAATGAAGAGCTGACGTGTTACAATGAACAAAGCCAGATTGGTATGTAAAGGATATGCAATGTATCAAGGAATCGACTTGAAGAGACATATGCCCCGGCCACAGAATGGAAGCAATTCGCTTGCTTCTTTAGCTTATGCATTCTCCAAAAAAATGTTAAAGCATATCGATGGATGTAAAATCAGCTTCTTTTCCAGAATCAATGGGGAACTTGAAGAAGAAGTCTACATTGAACAACCGTGAAGGATTTCAGCTTCTGTCGAGAACACGTATTCATGTGCGTAAATTCAAAGAAGGTCGCATGGTCTAAAATAGCCTCTCCTAGAGCATGGCACCTGTGACCAATAAGTATTCAGAAGTATTCAAAGAAAGGCATAAATAACCTCAGACTAAGGTCAAGGTAATATTTTATTAATTAGAGTTTATGATATATTATTTAGTGACGATGACGTTAAGCCAGAATTCCAGAAAGACATACCAGGAATTTCTGATGTAGTCATTACTTGAGAACTATCCCTTCCTTTCCTGGGACTCTCGATACTAAAAGCGAACACTTGTTTCTCAAACTAAGTATATCGAGAAATGCTAAAGAGAAGTTCGAATGGAAGATTGAAACCAGCTTATCACCCCATGCAAACCAAATAAAAAAAAGCTGGTTAAAGATGATGATCCAAAGTTATTTACCGTGAGGCAATATAGGTCAATGATTGGCGCCTACTATATGTGACAAAGATCCACACCAATGTAATGCGGCTGGACAGTGGCACTACATTCTCAAGCATCAGCGACCACATAGTGCCAAGAAGATGATCTCTTCGAGACTAAAGGAATAGAGTCGGATTGGTATCCAGAAAAGATCTATCACTTATATCGCATGTCAGATTAAAGTGTGCTGTATTGATGACCGACGAAGCACCAAGCGATGCACTCGCCTCTTAGGTGAGTGTTTGGTATCATGGCTGGGCAAGAAACAATCATCTGTCCTATCTACCGAGTATAAGAGTATACTGCGGTTAACGCGATGTTGTACACACGTTCTTGGATGAAACAAACTCTCAGACATATATAGGTTGAGCATGATGAGCCCATTCCAATATATTGTGATACAAGCACCATCGCGATCTCAAAACCCAAGGATGCACCCAAGACTAAGCACATTCCAATCAAGCATCACCTTCTACTTCAGAACAACGCTGCTAAAAGAACATCGAAGTTGAGTATGTGGGCAATAAAAGAACAAGGGCGCACATCTTTACAAACCACTTCCAAGAGAAGCCTTTTAATATCTTTGCCAAAGACTTGAGTTATTTCTACTCCAAAATGAATTCTTGTTGAATGCTTTTTGAATGCTTATCTTATATGTCTTAGATGTACACCCAGGAAGCACCATAAGAGGATAGTTCCATCATGGGCAAACTCCCCGATGGAAAGATACATTTGCCATTGATGACAAAGGGGAGAGATTTATCAGCAGTAGAGGACGAGGCATGGTTCCGTGTGGATCGATTTATCGATGCATAGGAAAGAGGCATGTTTCTAGGTGGGGCATGAGTGATATGATTTCGTTGTTGCATCAGAGTGTTGTCATCAATGCCAAAGGGGAGATTGTTGATTAAGGTTGGTTGTCAACATGTCAACCCTTGTATTGAAAGACCATAGCACGTGCTAGTTTGGGTAATGGACCCAATAGTGTTTGATGTAAATATGACCTTTATTATTGTTTTTCACTGATAAGAAGTAAATATGGATGAACTCCAAAGTGGCCCTTATGGTGAAATTCCTCACCTGAAGACGCTTTGTGGAGTAAGAGAACTCCATGCTTAATTGTGGAATAATGAGATGAAGGAAAGTGAATTTGTCGGAAAATATCCTAGATGATATTTCTTACGCGTCATTTCCGTTGGTATGTGAATGTCACATAATTCTTCACTCTGCGAGAGTTATGGCCATGAGAAGTTGAGACCCTGTGTTTGGGTAATGGACCCAAGTTTGTTTGATGGGTAACGGCATGAGTTATGATATATTTTCAGATAATACCTATTCTATATGGATAGTACATGTCATGCCATTTCTGGTATGTAGAACGCCACATGAATTCCCACGGTTTGAGAGTTATGGCCTTATGAAGTTGGAGGACCCTCATATGTCATCTAGAAGCCCAAAAGGTCAAAGCAATCAAAGTGGTTTAAGAGATTTTAAAAGGTAAATAATAAAGTGAATGATGAGTGCATTATAACTAAAAGTGAATACAAAATAAATTATTTCAATAATAATTTAATGGAGAAATTAGAAGTGGACCCAACCCTTAAAAAAGGAAAGGAGCCAAGTGACTTAGAAGATGTTTTAAGGAAGCTACTGGAGAGTATAAATAAGATAAGGCCTTCATTTGAATCACACTTGAGAATATTGAACATCTATAGGTGTCTGAGGTTTTAAAAATGATATTCAAGCTCAAATTGCAGGAAAGTGAAGCAAAATAAGGCCGAAATGCAAGGGAAGGATAAATTTTGATGGTGCTTCTAAGGTATGTTATTTCAAATATCTCACCATTTTCGCTATAACTTTTTTCTATAATGATTCAGATCCCAAATTGTTATGAAAGTGAGAAAACATATCCAAGTATCTGTGGTTGAAAATGCAGCTTCAGGGAATGCTCGTTTTATTTTTGGGATTTACACTCGCGAAAAATAGGGTTTGTGGCCAGTCCCAAAACTAGTCAAAATCGTGTGTTTCGGGTAAAACGTCATAACTCATTCATAACAGATCCACATGGAGACGTAATCGTTCGTTAGGGTATAGATTTAGTATGATGTAATAGTTTCAGATCATTGCATCAAATATTTTGTGCGGTGCATGCTCTACAAGGTCGCTTCAGAATACGTAATCACAAAGAAGGTATGTCATTTTGCTATAAATCCTTTTCTGAGAGAGAACTTGTAGAGTGTGTCCTGCACAAAATATTTGAGGAATTGCATAAAACACACCGAAGAACATTGTGTAATTTTCATCTTTATACATCATGTTCAAATTTATGATTAATTCAAGCTAGGGTTGCTGGATTAAATCCAAAACTAGGTACGTGAGACTAAAGAAAAGTCGATGAAAATGCTAGTCTCTTTGTTTTAAAGTTAAGGAAGGTCTGAAGGACGTGATCATACACACCGTGTTCATTATATACTACAAATCATATTTGGATGATGAAATTGATGAGGGCTTTTGCTTGATGTACATGTTGAGCAATACGGGTTGAGACAAGTAGTTGATGAGTTACACAGGGTGTATAGTTGATGATGTTGGTACATATTGATGAGTCATAGTTGATGAGTAGCTGACACGTGATTATTACATACTTGGTACATTGTTGTATTCACTTATTTATGGTACAAGTTGGTGCATGGCTGATGCACTCAATGATGGTACAAAAGATGATTACGGTGTTGAGGTAAAAGGATGCATGGTTCGATTTATTGGTACTGTGCTGAGCGCATATCCACAAAGTGATAGTGTGACACCGGTTCCATCATTCTACTCTCACTTCAGGCGTGGATGGGCAAGGACGTGGTTGTAGCCGGAGAACATTGAGGGTTGTAGCCCTTCCTACAGCCGCAGATTTGGGGAGTTGATTCCCTCGTGCTGTAGCCCCGAGAAATTCATAGGAGGTTGAAGCCACCTTCCGCTTGTCACTGAAACAAAGGAAGTTGAAGCCCAATGAATGTAATTTTTCAACATAAGAAAAAGCATTCCATGGTTTTCCCCGATTTGGGTTTCCACGAAAACACCGCGTAATCGTGTATGTGTGTGATTGTTTATTTATTACTACTCATTATTGATAATAATTCTACATTGATATAACATTTGAAGAAAAGGATTATAATTACGCTATTACTGATTCACCCCCTCCCGAATCCAACAAACATATCGATTTAATTATCAAAACAATGGATCTAGTGAAAAAATGTTGCAACCTAGTTTGTCAGCCTGCTATCTCAAAAGCTACAAGAAGATTTGTTTTGAAGGTGCCTGGGTTATTTAGTCCAGATGATGTGTGAGTGTTACCTATTCAACAATATGTGGTAGATGATTGTGAGAAGGTTTTCTTTTGGTAGCTAGCAAATCAGCTTACCCATGAAAAGGCCAAAGCAGTTATGAGAGTGATTTTCAATTTGCAATATGAACAAATTCTGATCCAATCCCATACAGGGCATCCATCTTCCCAGCAACTTTGCAGTCAAAGATTGATTCTTTGCGGTCCGGAGAATGGATAAAGGAGTAATGAGAAATACGACGCAGAGAGTATGCTTAGACCAGAATATTTAAAATCAGCATACACCTTAGGAAACACCGGCCAGATATAAATTCCTCCTAAAGATCTTTCTCAATTTCAGCCATTGGATGCTCTGGGACACAAAAGCTATGTTTTGAACATGATCAGTGGTGCTTTACAAGATGATGTGGGAGTTTTGGTGATATCATCCCAAAAGGGTGAATTCGAGACTGTATTTGGAAGAGGTGGGCAGACAAAGAGAGCATAATTGAAGCTTTGGATGCGATCAAAATACCCCCAAGAGATCCTCGAGGTCCTTTCAAGATGTCATTAATAGATAAATTCAAAGATATGGGAACTATGGTTACCGTGAGATAAAAGATACCATTTTACGCTTGAAGTTTTGTTGATGTGAAAATGAAAATTTTAAGCAGCTTTATCATTAAACAATTGGCGTACCATGATTTTGCGGACATTTCATCCGTTGAATCTAATTCATTCATATTCTATGGTTAAGGCGAACGATTGCAGAATCTCATACCTCATTTCATGCACGTAACAGCAACAAAAACCCAGATTTACGTGTATAGCGTGACAATGGTTCCAACAACTAGATGTTGTGGGTTCCAGATTTCGAAGTAGTCAAACATCTTGTCGAATGATGTATTCCTGCTCAGTGACACGAGTGGCCACAACAGCGATGCCAAGCACGGCTTCGCTCAGCCAGAGATGTACTCGAAGCCGCTTGCAGGATCCGTCCAGTTCTATGAGAGGCACGTCTTTCTCTGCTACAAGAATCCCAAGAGCTGGTCACCTCAGGTAGAGGCCACTAAGTTCGATCATTTTCCCAAGATCCTCACTGCGACGCTCAAAGCTCGTAAGAATGAGATTCCCAGAAAGACACGCTTTATAATATGTGGGGGGCGGGATGGAACAAAGACTTCAAATGGAGATGTTTTGATATTTCTAGATATGATCAGATACAAGGGGTTGACACACTTCGATGTTGATACCTTTGCAGAAGAGGTGATTATCAAAGATACAGAATGGCTTTCAGGAAATCCTGAAATATTGACTGGATCACATATCTTTATATGTGCACATACCAGCCGATCAAGGTGGTGTTTGTGGATCGCAGCTCTTATCGTGGGATTAAGAGAAGATATAGACCGAGGTCTTAAGGGTCATGTGACCGATGTTTTCATCGATGGTGGGAGGATACAGATTTCTCATCTCAGATAATGTGGATCGGTTCTCGTGCCCGGAACCAAATCAATAAGATGAAATTGAACTACAAGACGTAAGGGATCAAAGTTGTTCTCATTATAGATATCACATTTGCAGTTGTACCTATAGCAAAGTAGGTAATCTCAATCTTAACATCGTGCACAGGTAATGGAATTTCTTTCTTCACTGATCAATCATGAAAATCATGCCAACAACAACTTCAAGTGAATTGCTTATATGGAGAAGATGCATATGGTCAGATCCTTGTAATGGTTCTTGTCTGTTGTTGGGTACAAGTTTTTGGTTTTCTTTTGTTCCCCCAAAACTTTACTGCGAATTTTTGGATTCAGTGATAAAATTGAAAGGGAATTGATTTTTGTTGGTGCAACTAATGCCAAGACAAACTATAGAAGGGGGTTCCTCAGTGCATTGATAAGCTAGCACAGGCTGGTATTAAGATTTGGGTTTTGACCTGAGATAAATGTAGTAGCACCGACCATGAGTTATTCCCGGTGGAAGAAATGTTCATGTTACAGAAGAAAACATGCATGAATATGTGGATCGTGTTGCCTCATTCCAAAAAGGATCGGGATGAAGCGTTGAGTGACTAATATTCGGATTCGTTTGTTGGAGAAAGATACTATAAACATAGCACATTTTGTTGTTTCAAGTGTCACAATACCTCACAGTACTGGAGAAAGTTCTGAGGTTCGTGGTTGTCAAAGAGGTGTAATTGCATTGTTATGCTCTATATTTTTTACTAATCAAAGTGCTGGTGAGGAAAAAACATGGTGCAGGGTTTTGAGATAGCAATGAGAGGTACAAGGGCTAATGTTGAAATACAAAACAGAGCTAAAGAAACATTGGAAAATCCGCATGGAATTAATGAAAACAAAGATCACGATGCAAACATTGGAAAGCAGAACGATCGATCATACAGAGCAGTTTTGATAAAAGCCAAAAGTTATTTGTTCCAGATTTTCAAGAAGACAAGAATGCAGAGTCACGAATCAAGTATGGGATCATATGCAAAGGGCGCCATGAGGAGAAAGAATTTATTCAGATTGCAGTGTTCTCATAACATCACGTCGAAGACGCTAAACAACAAAGACTTCCAGATCAGAGGGCTTGTTCTTAGAAACCCTTTTTCTATTAATGTTAAAATCTTGATGAGTGTTTTGTTGTTTTTCAGAAAGCAAAGTTTCTTGAGTCTGCATATATCCTTGGAAATTTTTATAGCAGAAGTAGGCTACGACCTTTTGATGGGCCTAAACTCTGGAAATGTATATTTAGTATCACTAAGGCAATAGTTACAAGATTTTGGAGGTGAGGATGATCTCGTGCAACTACTAGAAATGAAAAGTCAAACACCTCAAGATGCATGCAATGCTCATATTTCAAGGTTGAAGTTATCCTAGAATTTTCAAACCCATGGTTACATATCTCACCATACTACCTATGTTCAACACTTTTCTTCATAATAAATATATTGCCACAACAGATGCCACAATGTGAAAACAACATTTCCAGGGGAGTTTTGAAGCAGACATGCTACAGACAAAGAAGATTGGGAAAGACAACAACAAATTTTGGAAAATAGCCAGATGATAAATTGTAAAGGATGAATGACTCCACGCCCAATACTAAAGGCAATGTGGTCTGCCAGGTGTTCTGAGACTGGGAGGAGGTCTCCAATCCCGCTTGAGCCGATAGCCACATCAAAATGTGACCGGCAATTTTTAAAGAATGATGCATAATCTTGTAGGAAAATTTGACTAGCTTCCCAAGCTCCAAATTATTTGAAAGCACCATTTGAAAGCTTAGGATTTTGGGATGTCGATCGAATATTCAAGCATGTAAAATGGATTCTCCATGACTGAGAAATTTGATTTTAAATAACATCCGTTTCACCTACTAACTCGTCTTGAATTTTGCTAGTTAGTTGGTGAAAGCTTCGCCTTTCACTAGCTAAGGAGAATATTTTTGGGTAAGTTAGCTGTTGAAATCCTGTCACGGACAGAATAACCAAAATTTTGCCCAGATCGATATTTTTTGAGTTTGAATGGTTTGAAACCACTTCAAATGAACAATTGTTGAATTATCAAGTCTGATTCAAAGACTAGTTTTGAGGGATAAGGTCAAAAAAAGAGGTTTTTCAACTACATTTGGCATCTTTCAAAGTAAAATCAGTATTTTTAACACTTCACCAAATTCGAATTTTATCTTGGAGGACCAAATCAAACAGTTCTTGGGAGGTTAAACTGCAATTCATCAACAATCTACCACTCTTAGATATGGATTGACCTCATCTTGAGGATCTCTTCCTAGTTTTTTGTAAATATAGTTTACTTTATGTTTTAGAATATCATATCCATTGTCTTCGTGATCCTAGACCAGATGTAAAGCCATAAAGCCAGGACTAAGACGTATCGTAGGTTCACTCGACACTTGTGGCTGCTCCTTTGACTCGCTTTGTTATAAGAATCACGCCTCCTTTGGTTACTACATATCAATCTTGCTCACATATTCCACTACTCTGTATTTAATTCTGTTCAGATTAGTTATTCAGATCTGTTATCTTTGGATATAGCTCATGGATATGAATTAGATCTTTCTTTACCTTCTTGAATGACCCTGCATCATTGTACTTCGTTATCTTGAATGTTATTCTTCACATCTTGATTATCTACTGTAACTTATATCCGGTCTCTCAAAGAACCGGTTTATTTAGATGCATAACAAGTTGTCTCATAGCCTCTCTCTGGCTATCCCATTGTTCCACGATACCGATGATTAAAATTCTTGTTAATGCTAAGCATTCTGCCTACAACCCTAAGGGGAGTTTCGAGTATAAACAAAATGTACATCCAGAATTGGCCAATCCAAAATGGATTTAACCTTTTGAAGATCCATCTTCAAACCCTCCTTTGAAACTACAAAACCTAAGTAAACCAACTCTTCTTGCAAGAAGGTACATTTTTTCAAGCTAATTTCCAACTTCTCCACTTTCATTCTTTCCAAGACTTGCTTCACATGGCCTAAGTGATCTTCCTTGGATCTGCTAAAAATCATAAAGTCATCAAGACATGATGACTAACTTTCCCAAAATGGATTCAAGACCTGTTCATCAATTCATAAAAGTACTAGGTGCAAGAACAACTCACAAAACGCTAATGGGAGAGAGTTCATGCAGATCGACTCATTCAAGGTGGATTATTATGAATCTGTTATAAAGGATTTATTGTAACACCGCTATATTATCTAGTGTTGCCTACATTTGAGTGTAATAAGTTCTCACGTCAAGTTTTTCTTCACAAAGTTGTCGAAGCTCGGCTGCCTACAATAACCCTTCTTCATTTTTCCTCACGTGTCTTCCTCCCCACTCACCTCACTACAACCTTCACCTGCCCCAGTTTAACTAAGACCTCACTTGCACATGTATGTTTGGCCTAGTTTCAGAGTTAGAAAAATATTATTTCAAGTTTTCTTCCACTTGATCACCCTCTATAAACAAATCGTGACATAAACCGATACGTTTGCTCACCTCACAGTAATCCAGATAACTTCCAACGCCAACATTTTGGCTGCTACGTGGACTAGTTGAAAATTTTCTAGATTGAATCCATTACATTGAGCCTCGACTACAGAATGCATCGAGCTCTTGAATATTGCTACATTATGCAATCGGGTAACCCATTGTGACAAATCCATCATGGTGAACTCACCGTTTTACTCAGGTTGCAGGTGACACACGCTGGCCTCATCCACAACTATTCTTTCTACACCAAGTTGAGCCACAGCGCACTTCTAAAAGGAAAGGCCCCCAGGAGAAACTTCCAATCACGAACTGTGTAATTTTGTCGCCTCCTTCAGAGAAACCCCTTTTTCTCCTCAGCCTTTCTCTGCACACCTTTCAAGCCTCTCAAGCCTTCGGGACTTCGTAGCTGCCCCTGCTGAGTTGTCTCCTCTTGGCTTTGGACTAGAGGGAGAAACCCTTGTCACTTCCCTTACCCTATAAGCCTACGCCTTCCATCCCTGGCCCAAGCCCTTCCCTCTCGAAGTTCTCTCCACCTAATATCCCTATGCAGGAGCAAATCCCCCATGACCCGTGATGGAGGCTATTATAGCCGCTAAGTATGCTCCCCTTGTGTTACCTCAACCTCTCAATGCCCTTCCAACAGATGGTTACCTCAAGAAGCTTCCCAAGTTTACACGCGAGGGGAACATAACTGCAGAAGAACACCTTTGGTGCCCTCACTTTTATTGACGATCATGTTATCATGCATGCATGTATGGATGAGGATTTTCGTCCATAGTCTTGAAGGCGCGGCTAGAAAATGGTTTAGGGTCTCCTCGATCTATTGATGGGATTGAGGCTTGATAAGGTTTTTGACAATGTATGCATAAAAGGACTAAGGTACTACATGAAGAAGTTTGGGTATTTGAAGAGAAAGGAAGCAGAGTTTGTCCCAATTTCTCCTAAAGATTTAATAAAATGGCACAAGATCCCACCAAGATAAAGCCCTTCAAGCCTCCTCAGAAAGATCACTTATGCCGCTTTTGATCCTCGGGATTAGCCTCATTGAGGGAAAGGAGACACCACTATGGTCACATGCAGACACACTGGTGGAAGTAGAATTCAACATATTGGTTGTTGATCGACTTAGGAATAAGGCTGTCAGAGACGTATCCAGGAGAAGAGAAGAGGCCTCCCCATCCCATTCCCTCTCCCTCCCCTTCCATCGATGAGGTAAATCCAGTAATCAAATCCCTTTTGGGTTGTGGGATGGAGAGGTGGGGATAGAGAAAGCCCACGCATGCAACTCCCCTAATACCGAGCATCAGAGGTTTCAAAGCAGGCCCGGTAACATGACCCGTATTTCAAGGGAACAAAGAAGCAGAGACATGTATGATTAGAGGATTCATACCCCTCTCCATAATAGCCTATTTGCTCACGAGGAAGGGGAGGAGGTGGATGAACTGGACCCCAGATCCACCGCATCAAGGACACTTCCACGTTTCCTCATTTGATGCACCGCATATGATGAATCCTTTATCAACACCCAAATCAACGACTTGAGTAAAGGGGAAAAGGCAAAGAACACTCATAATAGATACCATCTCAGGTCAAAAATAAAGAAGGGAATTTTGATAATGTGATCATGAAGTGAAAGGCTCACTAAAGATGCAAAGAACCACTACTTCAAAGAAAGAAAATCATACTGCTTTTGCCGCCAGCCCAAGGAACCCATTCCAAGGTAAGGAAGCTCCTAAGTTCCTCTCCCTCCTTTAGTTTTGAGCATGAGATTCAAGATTAGAATTGCATTCTCTCCTAACTAGTTAAAAATGAAGATTTCAAAGGTCCCTCTCCAAACTACTACAACCTGAGTCCCCCAACCTTCCACTCCACTAATAAATCTCCAAGATGAAAAGCCAAAAATCATCCTAGGGTCCCGGATGCATGGTAGAAGATAGAGATGATTCATCCCTCCTTTCTACACATCCCAATGTTACGATAAAGTGTTGCATAACCGCTCTCATGATAAGCTTCCCATAACCTTATGCCCAAAATAGTCATGGAAGAATTGGGACCGGAAGTGACAAAGGATTATCATGATTTGTACTCTTGATTCAAGGATTCAAGGTAATGTCTTGGGAGTCAATAAAGACTTGGTGGTCTCTTTATTTCACTTGCCAATGAAGAGTGTGATCATGAACATTGTGGTAACATGTTCCCCCCAAGTTTGCATGTTGTTGTCCAGTCTACTAAAAGACTTTGGAGGAACACAAATGTATCTCACATATGCTATCATTCCAGTATTTGGAGGGGAATACAAGAGGTTGTACAGAGAATCCCTAGCCTATATTGTCAATGATGAAGCAAACCCCTACCCCACCAATCATCCCATCTTTGCACTTGACACTGATTTGGGGTCTAGTTTATTACAGATCACTGATGCTCCTGAAGCCCCTTTCCAAATCAGAAATCAACCCTTATTTGATCACAGGACACCTCCTCCAAACACCTCCATTTGGAAAATGTTTTTCGACGGAGCTTCTTCTAGCGAATGCACTGGCACTGGAGTGGTTTTCATGTCACCTTCTCAAGAGACCATATCCCTGTCATACAAGCTGGAATTTGAACCCACCAACAATGTGGTAGAGTATGAATCTCTTGTTCAGGGTATGAGGGCTGCAAAAGAAATGGGAATAACGGAGATGGCAGTTTTCGGAGATGCTGAATTGATAATCCAACAAGTCAGGAATGTCTATCAGGCCAAGCATCCTCGGCTCAGAAGTTACAGGAACGAGGTATGGGACCTGATTGATAATTTCTTCTCAGATTTCAACATTTCTTTTGTCCCAAGGGAGGATAATGCTTCGGTTGATTCCTTAGCTGTCTCAGCTAGTCTATTTAGGATCCCTCTGTCGTCGAAGATCCCATGTGGGGTCGAGATAAGATATAGGCCATCCATCCTAGACAATGTAAAGCATTGGAAGGTCTTTGAAGACGATCTTGAAATCGAAAAATTTCTTCAGTCCGTCGATGAGTTTTCTGCATTGCACATTGATCAGGACCCTGATCCTGAAGGTGACCCTCGCTCTGAGGTATTCTTAAATAAAATTTTTAATCACCATATTGTTCAGTTGCCTAGCAATCACATTCCAAGGGGACTAGTCCCTTTAGAAAGATTGTTCGATGGGAATGATGTGGCAGTAAAAGATAAGACTTCAGGAGGAGATACTGATACATCTGAGTGCAATATTGGCACACAAGAGGAGCCTAAGTTCGTCAAGTTGTCAAGCATCCTGACTCAAGCACAGAGGGCTGAATACACTGAACTATTAAGAGAATTTTTCGATGTGTTTGCATGGACCTATGAAGACCTCAAGACATATGACACATCTGTCATTGAACACAAGATCCCACTGAAAGAAGAGGCTAAACCATTTAGGCAAAAGCTAAGACAAATAAACCCTATGTTGTTGCCTGTCATGGAAAGAGAAGTGAAGAAGTTGTTAGATGCCCAAATCATTGTCCCCTTGAGATATTCTGAATCGGTGACCAATTTGGTCCCAGTAAGAAAGAAAAGTGGAGAAATCAGGCTCTGTGTTGATTTCAGGAACCTGGACAGGAGCTCAAAGAAAGATAATTATCCCCTGCCCAACATGGAACACATATTGCAGAGGGTAACTGGTGCATCTGGGATATCCATGATCGATGGTTTTTCTGGTTATAACCAGATATCAGTCATGCCCGAGGACAGAGAAAAAACAGCCTTCACCACTCCTTGGGGCACATTCATGTATGCCAAAATACCCTTTGGATTGATGAATGCAGGAGCAACATTTCAGCGGACCATGGATAAAGCCTTCATTGGGGAAAAATATCAGTTTGTGGTGATCTATCTGGATGACATCACTGTCTTCTCTAGGTCTGACAAAGAGCACTGTTGTCACCTGAGAAAAGTGTTCTTGAAGTGTCGGAGGTTTGGCCTATCCTTAAACCCCAAAAAATCTTTGTTTTCTATGAAGGAGGGGAAATCGTTAGGTCATATAGTATCAACAATAGGAGTAAGGATTGATCCCAGCNTCATACCCTGTCACTTCCCCGGTCTAGAAAGGAAGTTCAGGCTTTTTTAGGGAAGATTAAATTTCTGAGGAGGTTCGTCTCAAATTTCATTGAGATGGTGAAACCCATCACAGCCATGCTCAGGAAAGGAAAAGAATTAAAATGGACTGTTGAACCCAGGGAATCTTTTATCCAAATAAAGAAGGCATTGACTGAGGCACCTATGCTGATCAGTCCTGATTATTCCAAGGACTTCTCGATTTTTTCTTTTGCTTCTTTTGATACATTAGTAGCGGTCTTATTGCAGAAAAATGAGGAAGGACGAGAACAACCCGTTTCGTTCTTTAGCAAGGCATTGAGATATGTAGAAGTCCGGTACGAGATCATGGAGTAGCAGGCCTATGCCTTGGTGAAAGCTCTCAAAGCTTTCAGAGTCTATGTCTTGCACTCAAAAGTGACTGCATATGTTCCTTCAACCTCTGTGAAGGACATCCTTATACAGCCTAACATAGATGGGAGAAGAGGTAAATGGATTGCCAAGATCCTAGAGTTTGATATGGAGATTAATCCCACCAAGTTGATAAAGGGGCAGGGTTTAGCCAAGCTGCTGGCTAAATCTAATTGAAAAGCCTTGGGGATTAGCTTCATCAATGCTTGTTCAGAAAATCAACAAGCTAAGTCGTCAAACAAAGGTTCTCAGGGTGACTTATCGCTAGCATAATGCACCTAGTATAGAGATATTTTGTATTTTCTGCAAGAGATGAAGCCTCCTGATGGAATGGGAAAGAGTAAGGTGAGAGCTTTAAAGCTCAAGGAAGTCAGATATTGCCTCATTGACCGAGCCTTGTACTGGAAAGACCCTCTAGGGGTATTTTT
>SNQJ01S0083713.1:2251-33942 GCA_010110895.2 Picea sitchensis
AGATCGTATGCAAAAGTTACGACCCCGGGAAGTTGATGTACTCACTTACCCAAACGGGGCCCACATGACTTTTGGTGCTTCATCTCCTAGGGTTAGGTTTTTGGAATGTCTAGGAATTTTGGCATTCTCGTTTATTGCAAAAGGGCCTTCAGAGCCTCATTGTAATCATCTTCTCATGGATGCAAGTAGCAGCCACATCTCTTCTCAGAGATAAGCTACCAGCGCCCTAACTAGTTTATTTCCATTCTGTCTGTAAGCATATTTCAGTGATTTGTTATTAATGAAATGAAGTCTTATTTCTGCTGCATCTCTGCGTTTATGTGTATTTCTGTATTTCATTGTGTTCCTACATAAATCCGGATCATTAACCTTCTAGATGCCCACCCAGGGATCTCGAGCACAATGAAATGTCTCTCATAAGAAACTGATAGGACCCATGAAAAATAACTAATAAAAAAATGCCAACCAAGGTGGAGCATGTGTGGGCATTGTTTTTAATTCTTAGGTAGAAAACCTGCACATGTTTTCAAGTTGGGGAAGCATGATGTGACCAATGTAGAGTTAAGGTGGGAACAATTTTTCCTGATTTGTTATAAGCCCCACCTTGGTTTCAACCTAGAAACATCCTAAAAGAATAAAAGGAAATAAATGGGCTTGGAAAAATGTTGCATTGAAAATGAAGGTGCAACACACCCTCTACAAAGGCACCCATAAGTGAGACACTACAACCCCTTGTATGTCATGAACCCCATGCTCAAAATTCTTCCCCCCATCCATGACACCTTATCCACATGACTTAGAAAGTGTTCCCATCGGGAAACACCTAAACTTGAGGTATGAATCACCCAATAGGTCACTTTTTCCACCCACTTTATTTATAGTCCAAAAATGCACCACATCTATACATCGAGACATTGTACATCCATTTTGCATAATTTTCAAACATGCTGGGGTTTCCTTCTAAAAAACCATTTTTGGACTAGTGTATGTGCCATGTTGCACTAATATCTTGCATACACATGAGAGTTACATTCTAGTTATCCCATGTACATACACTTGGTGCATGATAGTTAGCTTGTGTTTACCTCCAGAAGTTGAAAAAACTATAAAATTGCATGTATTCCCGATTAGAGTTCTGAGGGCTGTGGAGGGTTTCCTAACCATTTAAGCCCTTGTATCCTATACCCAAACCAAATAACCATTTTTTATCGTATAAAAGAGGTATTTGGGAGTCATTTAGACACATGAACAAGAGATAGAAAAACTCACCAAAATCCTTTCCCTCTCATTACCCAAGTTTTGCATCACGGCTCGGTTTAGCCTTAGTTTTTCCCTCCAACCATTCTCCTAATACAACCTTTCCTCCTTCCCTTGATGGTATGTTGGTTGTGAGAATTCTATATGGGATTGATGCATTTTGGAGTCATGACAGAGGATCCTGAACTTGGTTTGTAGAGCAGTGTTTGCAAAAACAAAGGTTGTAACCTTTTATCTTGAATTTGAATAAAAGAGATTATCTTTGTCCCAAAAACCTATGTGTACATGTTCTTGTTAATTTGAGGATTTATATCTATATTTAGCAGGCTTTTAAAGTGATTACTGAGATTGTAGCCAATAATACCGTTTACGCATTGTATTCATTAACCCTTACCAAGTCAACTTTGGGAGATCTATGATGATCTAGGTGACAACAAATTAGATGAGGTCTCACATAAACGCCAAGGATTCAAGGTGCACTCGGTAAGCAACTTCTCTTCTTTTTTCTACTATCCCTTAGTCTATATTGTTTTGGGGTAAATTAGAGATAATTCAGTCTTTTAAAGGAGTTATTGCTCTGCCTATTCCTCAGACCCAATTTAGGAGGATTCCCCATAGCGGGGTGACTCCAATGGGGAGTCTGTCTAGGGTTTTAGTGGGAGATTTTGGTTTGATTTGATTTTTTCAATTTGTTTTAGTTTCAGTTTTGAGTTAGGTTGGAGTCTCTAGTCACCTTCAGGGGCCAACCATCCCCTGCTTTCGATTGTTTGTCAAACCTTTTTATTTTTTGAAAACTTATAGAGGTGTACGCGCCCTATCCTCTATAACAAAGAAAAGCATGAATACCGTTATGCATGGTAATACAACCGATGGCTATAAGTGGAGTTTATAGAGTACATACGTGATGTCTCTGTTTTGGAAGGGTTTTAAAAAAGACTTTTTCTTTCCTTGCAAGAAGCTCTTTTCTTCTGAGGCCTTCCTGAACTCTTTAGGGTATTTTTGTTTGTGTTTGGTTGGGTTAAAGACTCAATTTATGTTGCAATTTGTAAAGAACCTTGGTTGTTTTGCTTTGTTTCTTTTGTTTTCTTTTAAAGGTCTAGGGTGAAATTATAAGCATTAGATCTTCATGTGGATTCTAGTGAATCCGTGTGTTCAAGAAGTGGCTTAGGTTCTATGTTAGTCTTTAGTTTATTTTATCTTTACCTTGTTTGTTCTTTGAAAAATGAAAAATATCATTTACTTGTGATTTTCTTTTCTAAGCATTCAAAAAAAATATGTGTAGTTGCATTTTATTTATGCATTTTTTTGGTAGTTGTAGAATAGGATGTTTATTACTAAATAAAAGAGTTCCATTTCCAAAGTTCCTTCCATTTCCTTGAGGGTTTTGGTAGTTTTCATTTGTGTGTGAGAGTAGAAAGTGCATTCTAGGAAAATTTTTGCATTTAGGATCTTGGACTATATTTGAAGAAGTTTGCACTTACAAATATTAAAAGCCATTTTTCATTTCTAGAATGTAGTTTTCTTTATGCATAAATGTTCTAAAGCTTTTATTTCTTCTCTTTAAGCCTCTTGGCTTACCATAAGTTGTGCGTTTGTACCCTTTTGAGTAAATTAAGCCACTTAAAATAAATGATCAACACTAAAATCAATTAGAACAAACTTTTGTTTGTAGGGTTCACCAAGTATTCTAGGCTTTTAGAGGCGTTGAAATAGGTGTGAAGATCAAACTCTTCAAGGCCAACACAAACATAAAAGTTTGCGATAGGGAGTGTGAAAGTCTAATAGTTTAAGTAAGAGTCAAGCTGGGACCCCTCTAACATAGGGGATAAACCTGAGGTAACGTGCGGAAAGGTAGCGGAATGACCTCCGTCTAGACCAAACGTAGTGGAGATCATATTTGAGGGTCATTCTTGGAATTTTTCATTGATCGTGTTTGACTATGGAGTCTCATGTACCTTGAATCCATTGGAGATCCTCAGTTGTCTTTCGGACCATTTTATTTCGGTACCCTTGAAAGGATTTCTACTTTGTTATCCTTCTCATTAAGATATACCTGACTATCGGTACTTGCTTAGTTTGTGAGATGGAAACCTAGTTTCATGTTTCTAGGGACTTACGAGGGTGTTGTGAGGGGTATACCGCGATTGCCAAGAGGAGGAATTTTGGATCATAGTTTATAGAGAATATCCAGAGGGTGTTTTACGTGTTTGAGTTTATCCAAAAAGGATCCATAGAGGATAAGAACAACTACTATAAGTCCGCAGAGGCAACTCATAGCAGTCATAATGGATCCAATAAGATGAGAGAAAAGGCAAAAATCAAAAGTTCCAAAACTTCGATTGAAATGACATGATGCATTGAAGATCAGGATGCAAGATTTCTAATGAGCTTCAAACAACTTGTCAAACCGAGTTACGGTTTGAAAGATATTTATGGTCAAAGCTGCGATCAAATAGGGCTAGTCAACAGAGGGCCACATCATCATCCATAGTGTTGACGTCAACATGATGTGAGTAAGCCCGACATGGAAGGGTGATTTCATCGTATGAGCTGCTAATGTTAGCATGCCATTTGGAAGAACCAGAGGCTTCCACATGTCACCTGCCAATGGGATTTTTCAGGGGTCCATTGGACCAATGAAAAGTGCCACATGGCACCCGAGGAAATGCCATGTGGCACCACCCGAGGGAAGCACCACGTGTGTCATTATAGAGTGACAAGGTAGCCATATCATCATACAGGTGGGGGTATCAGTGGGTTCCATGTGGACTAATCATCGAGCGACACATCTGAAAATGTAATGCTCGGCAAGTGAATGAATTTAGTTTAAAAAAATATGGCCGAGGTCCATGAATTCGAACCATGCCAATTTTAATGGTCGTTGGAAGAACCTCTAGAAAAATATGCTAAAATTAGTAGGGAAATAGATATATGGTGCTATATATATATAACCAACATTCAAAATGGAGTCTGATGGATTCAACCCCGGAACCTCCACTAACACCCACACCTTTACAAATCTGCTAACCAGCGTGCCATGGGTGCCACTTGGTATATCCACCCATATTCATTATTTAAAAATTAAATCCGCCCAGCTAGGAGAGGCACAAGGCGGTCTTGGGGTCATGGATTTCCAAGGCGAGGATTGTCATAATTACCGGAGGGCACATAAACTGAGATATAATTATTCTTGGGCCTGGGAGTGCCCGATTAATGGGATAAGAGCATGGAGACAATCATTTTTTGGGTAATTGGACGCCACAAATCCCGGTGGTGATGTATGTTTGATCTAAGCATTATTTTTACAACTTGATTTCAGAATGGGGAGTATATTCATGTATTTGCCAAATTCTTTTGTTGAGTTAATGAAAGCCTACCCATTTGAGATCAAGAACCAGAGACATAGTCCACGAGGGGAGAAAACTCCTTTATCAAGTTTTTTGTTCATATGCGATAACTTGTGTCTCTTCATTTTTAGTACCCTTCTTTAATGGTGCACTTTAATTTATGCTCATTTTAATGCAATTCTTTATAAGTCGATGAAAAAGATCCCGGATCATATTGGTATCAAAGAAATCATATTTGACTTGAATTGTTGAGTTTGAATTCTTACTAGGGCCAAAGCATAAGCAAGGTGAAGGAACTCTTAATAATTTCGATACGAAGTTGATCGTGTATCCGGGGAAGGAAAAATGGCGAAGGACAAAATTAAGTGATGAACAGGAGAAAAATTTCACATGGTATTTTATCGTATGCCAGACATGGTCGAGAAAATAATGTATGGAGATTACAAGAAGAGGATGAAGAAGAGATAAAGAGGCACATCTGGTATTGATTGTTTAGAAAACCAAAGTTTGGAGAGATCCTCACGATCCTCTGTCTTCACCAACCGGTTCATAGTTCTTCTTCCTACGAGAGCATTCTCATCATTCTAGCCATAAAAGCCTCTTTTAATAAACCATTGTGATGTAAATTTGCTTTACTACGTTTAATGGAGATGCTAATCATAAAAAGCTAGATAATTAGATCCAACAAGTTGAAGTATATTTCCATGTTAAACATATTGATGAAGAAGAAGTTAAATTACAATTGGCTTCTCTTAGGTTGGAAGGCACCACTCTGTTATGGTGAAGCCGAGGTTATAGTAGAAGTGTGGTGGCTTACCTTTCCCCTCATGGTCACAATTTAAATGGTGATAAAGAAACCATTTTTATCCATTAAGGATATTTACATAAAAGCAATGATGGATGACCAACTTTAAAGGTGAAGTAAGGACAATTCAAAGTTTGGAAGAATTTAGGAAGAAATCTCTTGCATTGAAAATTCCTTTAGATTCTTATGAGACTTTAATGAAGTATATTGGCACTTTTCATAGTTATGTCGGCATACTTTGCTCTTGTTGCCCCACTAGTCTTCTTGAAGTTTGTGTGCAAGCCACTCACCTTGAAATGGGCAGGCATTTAAGAAGATCCTAAAGAAACAGCCTGGAACACATAATACTTTTAAGAAATTTAAATCAGTGATAAGGAAGCAATTTTATCCATTAGGATATTTACATAAAGCAATGATGGATGACAAACTTTAAGGCAAAGTAAAGGACAAATTGTACAAAGTTTCACAGAAGAATTTAGGAAGAAATCTCTTGCATTGAAAATTCCTTTGGATTCTTATGAGACTTTAATGAAGTATATTGGCACACTTCACAGTTATAATCGGCATACTTTGCTCTTGTTTAACCCCACTAGTCTTGCTGAAGTTTGTGTGCAAGCCACTCACCTTGAGAAAATGGGCAAACATGTTCAAGAAGATCCCACAAAGAAACCTTCCAATTTCCCACATAATACTTTTAAGAAGTTTAAAAGGAAGTAAAATAAGACCGCTATAGTGATGATAGAAGGAGGAATACCATCTTTCACTCATTGCAAGAAGAGAAGCCACGATGAAGAACACTGTTGGAAACTACATCCGGAAAATAAACCGAAATAGTTCGGTGGAAAGGGGAAGACAAAGACCATTGCTATAGTGTAACAAGATCTTGGTTCCGATTCAGGAGATGAACGAAAGATCACAATGGTTGGAGTACAAGGTAAATATTCAATTCATGCTAGTTCTAGTTGCAATGATGAATCTCATGTTGATAAATGAAAGAGGAATGAGTTATTTCACATAAGAGTTGTATCTAAAAATATTAAGATAGATACATTATTTGATCTGGGTTCCCATGTAAACTTCATATCTGAAGCACTTTTCAAGAAAATGGGTCTTGAAACGAAACCACATCTGAAACCTTATCCTCTTGGTTATGTATGTGACAAAGAAAAACTTAATGTCACCAAACAATGTAGGATCAGATTTGCTATTGCTTCAAAATTGATTGATGAAGTGGATTTGGATGTTGTACCACTTGATATATGTGGAATAGTGTTGGGAAGTCCTTATATTTATGATATAAAATAAGTCTTCTTTCATCATGAGAACAAATACCACCTTACTAAGGATTTACTTGATCAATTGAAGAATGTTGTCTATTTCACTAAGTTGGATTTGCGTAGTGGATATCATCAAATCAGAGTCGCAGAAAAGGATGCATGGAAAATTGATGTTGGGCCCTTCGTTTTTGGGAAAGAATTGCAAAAGTTTTGATTAAGCACAAGTTGTGCAAACTTCATCAAAGGATGGAAGAAAGTGTAACAGAAAAACAGATGCGGAAGCCAGTGCAATGTCATCCAAACAATAAATAGTTACAACATAACAAGGAAGCATGCAAGCCAAGAAAGAAGACACAATCTAGCCATATATAGGTCTGAATATAATTGTAAAAGGGTTCATTTTTGCTCAGTTCGTTGGTTGGATTAGAGATGGGTTGAGTGATGTCTATCAGAGGTGCCCAAGGTTTTGATTAGTTGTTGGTTGTAATTCAAGAAGAGACAAGTCAGATTCTATAATGAATGAGACCTATCAGTTGGGAATTAGAGCTCTGTGGCTGAAGCCTAGAGCCTGAGTCTATACTGAACCTTTCTATGTAACTCTGAGTCTGTAATGAAGAAAAGATCCTGGAGATAATATGAAGAAGAATCAAATTTTCAAATATGATGTGTCTTTGTATGTTTTCTTATGCATTACAATGTTCCTTTATGGTTAATGAGTTATGTTTGATGGTTCTATGTTTAATTTTTTCTCACAACGTAAGTAGGTTCAATTCTTGCGGTTACATATTTCAGATCTGATGTTGTTTCTTGCACAAGAATAGGAATGAGTTTTGAATGATCTATGGATCCTCATTATTATTTTCCCTACCCTTCCCTATCTATCCTTCTCAGTAGCACTTCAAGTGAGACTTCTTCTCTTCGGAGGGGATGAAAATGCCAATGCTCTAGACTAAACGGTATCGTTTGTTGGTAACCTGAGAAGGACCCTGGTCTGATCAAATTTGAGCCAACAAAATGGTTCCGTTGTTAGGACCCGTATTAAAAGGGAACCTGTAGGAAGAATGCTACCGCTTATCCATAGATCTAGCATCGATCAATGGTGGGAAAGAAACTGTGATTCCTTCATATGGAAAGAAGCAGAACTAAGAAGAAAATCAGTGGGGACCACTAGGGAAGCAATCTTTTACTCAAAAAGATCAAGTGACTAGTACAAGATTTTCTAGGTTAAATTCCCCGAATAATTTTTTCACTAGATCAAGAGGCTCCAAGAAGCCCCATAGTTCCAGGGATGGGTCAAGAATATCTGCACGTGGGATACTGACAAGTTAGCAGCACTCTAGAGGCTGGATTGCCCAGTTACACAAGCTGTATATTTCTGGGTTAGCACCATGATATAAGGATATCTAATTGAATTTACAGCTGAGAACCATCAGTATTTCTTGCGGGCAGAGGAAATTTTCAAGAAAAATGCAAGGGGAATACTGTTAAGAGAGATCCCCTTATGGATTAAGGCTTTCTTGGTGGATGAGGGCATGTTGATTATGTCCCCATCCGAGATGGAAACGTAAACATCCTCTCTTGGGTTGGGGTGAGACGGGGTGAGAGACATGGCATGAGAGAGGGGAAGGGTATTTTGAAATTGGGGGGGAAACAACAAGAAATGGATTCAAGAGATGAGGGAGCCTTGAAAAAAGTAAGGAAAGAAAGACTTCCCCAGGAGGCAGGATGAGAAGGAGGAAGCACAGATGTAAGAGAGGAGGAAGTTGGCATGAATCTTGGAGGAGAAAGAGAATATTCAGCCCCAATAATAGGAGAGATCGGGAATCCGACCAAAGAGATCATCCCAGTGGAAGCTAATGAGACCCCCCAGATCAAAGAAAACTACCTCGAAGCCAGTGACGCTTGCCCCAAATCACCCATACCCCAAGTTCTGTCTATAAAAGCAGTAAGTTCGATACTACCTCTTCATGGAAGTTCTGTTCCAGTACAATTAGCTAACCAATCACAACCAGGAAGTGCGAGTACAGGGAGGATATTGGGATCCCCGGGTAGATCGCAAGCAGGACCAATAGGATTCATATTGATATAAACAACAGGATCAATAATGGCTAGCCATGCGGGAGGTTTGATTGCCCAATACCCCAAATTTTTGGGTAAGGGAGATGAAGACGTTTAACAACAATGGTTTTTGTGTGAAGAAATCTAGAGATCCAGAGGGACTCCAGATGCAAATAAGTTGGTTGAGTTCTAGACTACCTTGAGAGGTCACGCTCTCAAGTGGTACATCAAGATCATTGAACCAAGTGTGTCAGGCATACAAGGTCAAGCGTTCACACTCGGCCAGGTATGGACTCAGCCAGGTACGGACGAGGTTTATAGCAGAGTTCAAACTGCCTCAGTCAGAACAACAAGCTCTGTCTGAGTTGCATGAGATCCAGTAGAGGGAAGGAGAATTGGCCTAGGAGTACAACCAAAAGTTTAAATATGCCATAGGGAGGCTGACACATCCAATCCATGAAGAACATCAAAGGGAGTGGTACATTCAAGGGCTTCCTACCTCTGACTTGGATTCCATTAACGCAAAAATGGATAGCCACATTAACAGACACCTTAGAACAATTGATGAAGATTGAAGCCATGGTGGGATACCCTAGGACCTTGAGAGTAATACAACCCCGAGTAGATGATAATCTAGCGCAACTACAAGGGAATATGTCATCACTTACAGAAAATATTCAAGAGTTGACGATACCCAGGCTAGGATGACCACAGGTTTGGTGCACTGGATGCTACATGGAAGGCCATTTGGTGAACGAATGTCCATGCATGAGGGGGCTGGGACCTCCTCAAAATCTGATGGAACCCCCATTAGGACCCATGGGAGGATTTGCACAAGTATCGATGAAGTCACCATTCCATCATCCCACCCCATATCATGTTTTCCCATGAGGCCAAGCAACACAAACGATGGAATATTGTGAAATCTGTCGAATCCATGGGCATGGACCAAGACAGTGCCCCATCATGTAGAAATATTCAACAGTACCAAAAAAAGTACACTGTGAGTTCTGTGCATCCACCACGCATACTACCAATCAATGTAGAGTGTTGGATGCACTTACAGAGAAGTTGGACCGAACAACATTCATGTTAAATGAAAACCCTTAAGGACCAAGACGAGGTCGAGGAGGTGGAGCTGGAGGAGAATTCAGAGGAGGAAGAATTGGCAGAAGAGGACCAAGCAAATTTTATAACTGTGATGAACAAGGTCACTTGGATAGATATTGTCCTCATCCAAGGTGACCATGGTGCTCTCATTACAGATCCAATGAACACGCAACCAAAGGCTGCCCAGAGCTAATCGCAAAGTGGGAGGATATAGAATGACAAAGAGGAACTAACCTTATCAGTTCAGAGATCAAGAGGAATTCTAAGGGACAATTTCCAGACCTTAACATTGTCACTCGAGGAGCAGCGAAGACAGGAGATGATGCTGATACTCTACCTTAGATTCAGAAAGAAGCACTTAAGGGACACATGTATGACCCCTAAAGAAAAAATTGTTCTTTAAATATGCCATAGAAGTATTCCAAAATATTCCTAATCATGAAATGCAAGAGAAACCCCCTCAATCGGTTGTATACCCTAGGGTGGCACAAGTCCCTTCTTCACCCCCTGCACCCAAAACCCCTGTAGGCATACCAAGACAACCTAAGAAACCTCAAAACATAGTTGACCTTTGGTTTCAATTATTCTCTAACATTTTGGGGAGTGATCAACTGACAGAGAAGTTGCACAATGCACTGTACCTAGTCTTAGGGAATGAAGAAACCTTAGAAACAAGGATTCAGGTTAACCTTCCTAAGAAGAGTACTCAGAGAGTGAAACAAAGAAAAGTAAGAAGTGGAAAAGAATTCTGACTGGTAGCCCAGTTAGATGACTTTGAAATTAAGGATGTCATGTTGGACCTAGGGTCAGATGTGAACATTCTTCCCAAGAAGACCTGAGAAGCCTTAGGAAAACCAAGACTAACATATTTCCCAATTCAGTTAAGAATGGTCAACCAATACTGTATCTTTCCCATAGGAAGATTGGAGAATGTGGAAATCAATGTAGTAGGAGTACAAATAGTGGCTGACTTTGAAGTCATTGAGATCATGGGAGACAAGGACCCCTACCCTGCACTACTTGGCATCGATTGGGCCTAAGATAATTATGCAATAATTGACTTAAAGAAAGACACCGTGACTTTTGAAGCTGAGGGAATCAAGGTAGTTCAACCTTTGGATCCATATGTAGGACCCAGGTACACAGAACCAACAGGAAATAATATGGAAGGAGAATACCTAGACCAATTGTACATTGTAATAGCTGGGACAAGAAATGATTATATAAACTTGACTGTGGATGGATTAGTAAGCTGGTGAAGTATACAATTAGTAGACAAAGATTCATAACTGGATTTTGATAGTTGGCAATAAGGTTCGTACAAAAGATTCTCAAGAAGATGTGCAATTGTCAAAATGACCAGATGGGTAGGGACCAAAGTCAAAGAACACCCTGTATATGATGGCACCTCTGATCTAGACACTTTTTTGTAGAACATGGAAGAAAATGTGACAGAGGATTAAAGAATCTTGGTGCTGGATATAGCTTTTCTGAAAATCCCTGCCAGATGGTGGGCCACTCATAAAGCTATACTCAGAACTTGGGATGAGGTGAAGCAAGCTATCAAGTACAAGTTCTGGAATAAGGAGCAGTTGGAATCACGTAGGCAGACAGATCTCCAAGTTACGCAACTGTTCAGTGGAGAATCAGACCCTCAAATACACATTCAACAGTGCGTGACACGGTGGTAGGCTGTGGAGCTACCCTCCCACTTCTGGGTTCAGGAATTTCCCCATTCTCTAGACCCAATCCCAAAAGCTTGGTTTATACATGAGGAAACCAGAAGATAGACCAATGATTGAAAAACACTAGCAGCTCACTTTTGCAAGGACTTCTCATTCACAAGTAAGTACCTTGAGCGTGAATTAGTCTTGGAAAAAATTAAAGAACTTCTTTTTACAGCCAATAGTGATAAGAGATCAGACTTTTTAGTGTGTCCCAAGCATACCCAAGAACTTCAGATTAAACTCTACTTAACCTTGACTAAAAACCCTATATAATGCCATCATATTACCAAAAATTTAGAAATCCTAGATGATTTAGAATAACTAAGGAACCTAGCCATCAAAGAGATCGAGGGGAATAGAGAAATCCAAAACACCATACCCAGCCAGACTGATAGTTCCTACAATCACCCATTGAAATTGCAGAGACTCAACATAGGGAACACAGAGCAACCCAAGATAGGTTTGGTAGGAGATTACTTGGATGAGCAAACCAGTCAGGAAATACAGAGTTTACTGAGGGAATACAAAGACTTGTTCCCAAAGATTTTTTCAGAATTGAAGGGAATCAAAGGAATTATGGGAGAAATGAAGATTGAGTTAAAACCAGGAGACAAGCCTGTCAATCATAGGCCATACCGTCTTAACCCGAGAGTAAAAGAGAAGGCTAAGAAGGAGATTGATAAGATGTTAGAAGCAAGTCTCATTTTTCCGGTAGAAGAAGCGGAATGGGTCAGCCCGATAGTCATTCAAAGAAAGAAAGACTGAGGATATTAGAGTCTGTGTGGACTACAGAAGCCTCAAATATTCCTGTGTGCATGACCCTTTCCCAACACCCTTTACTGATGAGGTCCTAGAATAGGTTATGGGGAAGGAAGCGTACTCCTTTATAGATGAATTTTCAGGATACCATCAATTTAGGATTGCTGAAGAGGACAAGAAAAAAACCACTTTCATTTCCGAATGGGGATCTTTTGCATACAATGTGATACCATTTGGTTTAAAGAATGCCCCTGCAGTTTTCTCTAGGATTGTGATAACAACCTTTAGAGATTTAATTCACAAGTTCATAGAAGTCTATATGGATGATTGGACAATATATATCCTGCCTAAGGAACATATATCACTGCTAAGGATAATGTTTGACAGGTGCAGAGAGTTGCAAATCTCATTAAATCTCAGGAAGTGTGTCTTCTGTGTGCCACATGGAAATCTATTGGGTCACATAGTTTGTCGAGAAGGAGTATTGGTATACCCAGCTAAAGTAGTGGTCATTGTGAATATGCCACCACCTATGAGTGTTAAACAATTGTGCTCCACACTTGGACACATAGGTTACTATCGCAGGTTCATCCAAAGATATGCCAACATTACTGCACCTCTAGAAAACCTCCTGAAAAAGGATGAAATGTTTTGATGGACTCCCGAATGTGACAAAGCATTTGAGACACTTAAGGAGAAACTCACTACAACACTGATTCTGATATTCCCAAACTGGGAGAAGGAGTTTCACGTCCATGTGGATGCTTAAGGAATTTTCTTAGGAGTTATCTTAACACAACCTTGGGATGGAGCTATGGACCACCCTATATACTTTGTGAGTCGAAAGTTGTTGCAAGCAGAGTGCAACTACACAACGACAGAATGGGAAGGCTTAGCAATGATCTATGCTTTAAAGAAATTTAGACATTATCTGTTAGGGTCTCATTTCAAATTCTTTATTGATCATTCAACATTAAAATACCTAGTTAACAAACCTGCGTTGGAAGGGAGAATTTGCAGATGGTTGCTATTATTTCAGGAATTTTCCTTTGAAGTCACCATCAAGCTAGGACGATAAAATGTCGGACCCGACCATCTATCTAGACTAGAGTCGAGAGAAATTGGCAGAGCAGTGGATGACCAGCTCCTAGATGCAGATCTGTTTAGGATTGAGGCCATACTGAAATATCTAGAGGATATAAAAATCTTTCTCAATACAAGAGCCTGTCCCAAAACATATTTCGCAACCCAGAAACGCCATATGGTCATCAGAGCATCAGATTACCAACCGATCACCGGACAATTGTATAAACTAGGACTAGACAACATCCTCAGACGATGTGTCCTAGATCATGAAAGGCAGGATATACTCTGGGAATGCCATAGTGGAATTGCAGGAGGACACGTAGGAGGAAAGGAAAAAACACAAAAAGTTCTATAGGCAGGAATGTGGTGGGAAACACTATTAAAAGATGCAAAAGAACATGCCAGATCATGTGATGTTTTTCAATGAGTGGGAAAGTCGTCACTCCGAGATGAACTTCCATTACAACCAATTAGAGCTCTACAGGCATTTGAGAAATGGGCAGTTGACTTAATTGGGCCAATCAACCCCATGAAAAAACATTCAAAGGAAAGGTACATCATTACCACAACTGACTACCTTACTCATTGGGCATAAGTAGCAGTGGTACAAGACTGTTCGATGGATACTTCTTCCAGGTTCATTTTCGAGAATATCATTACCCACTTTGGATGTCTCAAGAGCATAACCAACGATCAGGGAACTCATTTCATTAGCAACACTATAGCAATACTTACAACAAAATTTATGATTCAACATCACAAGAGAAGTCCATACCACCCACAGGCCAACGGAACAGTCGAAGCCTTCAACAAAATCTTGGAAAAGGGACTAACAAAGGTCTGTTGCGCAAAACAAGAGGACTGGGATGATAGAGTTTCAATGGTACTATGGGCCTACAGGATAACCATGAAAAAAATCCACAGATACACATTGTTCCAGCTTGTTTGCGAAAAAGAGTCAGTGGTGCCTACAGAGTTCATCACTCCAATTCTGTATATTTCACAAGACACACGTATGACATACGAAGAATTAGTGGCGCAGAGACTTGCAGAGCTACAAGAACTTGAAGAAACTAGATTTCTGGCAGACTTCCATCAGTCGGTTGAAAAGGAAAGACAAAAATATTGGCACGACCAACACATTAAGACTAAGGTATTTACACAAGGGGACAAGGTATTACTCTAAAACAACTGATATCAAAAGCATCTTGGCAAGCTACGTATGCACTGGTTGGGACCTTTCATAGTTGCGGAGATCCGACTCGCACAACTGGATGGTGTGCTATGACCGGTATGGGTAAATGGAGCTCGCCTGAGGCCCTACCTATATCGAAACTGAGAATAAGGATAGTCGTTCCAATCAGACGGAGCTTGTACAATAGTTAGATTTGAGTTTTGTTTTCTTTCTAAAATTTTGTAAATTCAGTTAACAATCTTCATGTGTGTAGTGTTGCGCCATAATACATAGTTCATTTGTTTTGTTTAAGTGTTGGTTGACACAAAGTTAATGAATTAGCAGTACAAAACCTGAATTATGAGAAAGTCCATTAATGACAGTCATTAAAGATGATGGGGACAACTTTGTGATCGGAGGGGCCATGAATCCAAATCCAATTTGAGCTAAAGGCTATGCAAACCCAGTCTAGTCACAACCTTTAGTGCCATTCCAGTACCTCGATTGTCACTCATCAAGCCATAAAGCCACATTATTCCAAGATTCCATCGAATTTTGCACCGGGACACCCACCCGTCAAACATAAAGGTCTCAATTTGGCCACGTCCCTATTCCACTCAAATGAGTAAATACCAAGATCGCCCAATACAATTTACCTTGATCTGATCGTCCCATCGAAGAACTCACACCCTGCTATGTCTAGATGGTCATGATGAGGAGAAGTTACTGCTAAAACTTACCCATTAATCCACGCATAAGGCTCCCCACACTCAGGCAAGAATGTATTGTTTCCAAAAATGAGCATAGCCATTTCTGAACTCAGCAGTGCAAACCAGCTGGGACCATTACCAAAGAAGGAAATGTAGCCCTAGTTCTTAACTGCCACAGAAGCACAAATGCCAAGAGCCACAGCTAGCCGAAGCACCATGACTAAATAAGTAGTACTAGATGAACTTTGCGACCCTTGGGTCAAGATCGTAGGTGACCTCAAAGGGAAGGTAGAGAACATTAAGCTACTCGACCTTGACCTCACGGATTCAGCCTTGTTCCCACAGATGCACCCAGATGTCTTTTGGGAGATAGCTCCATATGGAACTGGAGATATGCAATTTATACCAAAAATGGATTTCATCAACCTATTTAACTCCACCATCATGAACCTAAGAGACTTATGAGTGTTTGGCACCATAGGAGAAATTGTGTGTTGCATGAAATTTTTGATAGGCAGAATGCACGATAGAAGTCTATGGTTGGATAAGTAGTATCCAATCCATGCACAAGATATCCAATAGCTTACAGGACTATCCTTCAAAGGAGAGGATGTGTCGAAGGGATTTCAGAGACTCGACAAGCATGGGAAGAAGAAAGGCAATCCTAGCATGTACGATAATTTTAGCACAAAGAGAGGAGGATGCACAACAATCATTGAACCAATACTACCTGAAACAGTATGAAATGGCCGCTATGTCATATCCAACAAGTTTATGAGTTCTGATTATAAGGGAGAATTCACTTTAGATGCGCTATCAGTCACCGACTTTTGCGCATAGGGAGCAGTGTTCAATTGGTGTAGTTTCTTGCTGGAGGAACTACTAGTAGCTTGCGAGGAGGCACAAGAGAAGGGGGGAACCTTCACCTATGGATACCTACTTGTGGAACTTGCAATGATCAAATTGAAGTAACCTATGGGAAGACAACCAGCAATACCAGACAAAGGACGCTTGGCGAAGATGTTTGAGCCAATGCAGTCCAGACCAGACTCGGAGAACACAACACTCAAAAACACAACATTTTCCAAATGGTATAACGCTATGATAGACACAATGCAGAGACCACACATCCCGTAGGAGCTGCTCAATTATAACATGAGGAATATCGCCTTCAACATGAACCAACACAAAACATGCATCTGACCGAGACATGCTAGTTGGGAACATTTCCAGACATGGTTGCTACCATTCTATCTGGATGAGGAAGCTTTCAATAAGGAGGTCATGTCATGGCCAGGAGTAAAACACGGCCCATGTAAGTCAGGGATGCATTACATATTTCCTGCCAAGTTGCTCAATAAAAAAGACAAGGAAGCAGAAGAGGGACCAATCTCAGGCCCCAAGCGGAAGAATCCAGACGCTCCGGTACAGACCGACTTGGGCCATCGTAAGTGCCAAAAAATGTCGTTCTATCATGTGCACAGGTTAACCAGCTCTTGGACGTTTTGCTTGATACTGAACCATTGTTGAAGAATCCTAGAACTGGGGTTTCATCGAACAAACCCATGAACCCACAACCCCTTGCCTCTATCGCTCCCCGCAACTGCACCAAGACCAAAATCACGACTGTCATTGATATTCAGGATGACCCAGAGCCTGAGACAATTCCATCTACACTCATCATTTAGCACCCCCCACCACTCCAATTACCAAACCTCCTCATCACCACTCCACACCAGACCACAACCTCAGAGCCAATGTAGCTTGACCACCTAGAGACAGAGGAATGACAACCCCCATAGACAACCAGAGAATCCCCCAAGCCCAGATCAGAAGTTCCCAACCCCGACCCCAAAACCTCAGGACATAACACGATGCGGGATGTTTTGAATCCGAACACTATTATTGGATAAATCGATATATGCGGACATGAACTGATCCCCTTAGATCCACCTAGATCTAGAACAAAACAAGATGGAACAAGACGCTTTCCCTAGGTTGTGATCATTGAGTTCACTATCAAAGAAGGAATATATAACATACCTTATGAACCGCTCTCTGATATCTTTGTTGTCCCTACTTCACTCCAGTGCTCTTGTGGAATCAAATATGTGATAACGCAAACTAACCAACATGAAAGAAACAATAGAAGAATTCAATGACGACCTAAACATGTGATTAAGGAATCATGTAATAAAATACTAATCATTTTATGGGAAAGAGGCTTGTCATCGTATTATATTAATGAAAAGTAGAAGATACAACTGAATTGCCTTGATGTTGAAAGTTCCCTTTTAGTGGTCCTTTGTCCTAGCACACACATACACTTTCTCCGAAATTCACATGAAGATGATCCACAAAAGCTTGATAGACAAATGGAGGCCTCAAGCATAACTAAGAACAAGATTCTTCACACAGTCTTCAGCCTATTCTTTCATCAATTCTCTGCTTAATCTTGCTTCTTCTTGCTTAACCTTTTCCATGCGAAGCCCATGATTATATAGGAGAAGGTGAAGTGGTTAAAAGGATGAGGATGATCCCACCAAATCAGAGAAATCAGTAGGATTGCAACCATACGGACGCCACCTCACATTCTAGAAGATTCCCCTTCTAGAAACTTCTTGAAACCTCTTTCTTCTTTTAGATTTGAAACACCGTCGCACCCTCCCTATGTAGCAGCTTGCAGAAATATCATGGGTCAGATATAGAGCAGCTTGTGGAAATTATAGATTTCCACATTGTGTAACAGAATCCCCCCCAAAGTATGAGGCTGGAACTTGTGACAACCAAAATAATTTGTAAAAATGTGTGTGTGTGTCAGGAACAAGGAGCGCACCAATTAGGAACCTGCAAACAATCAAGCATCCACACAATATTATACCATGTCTGAAGTAGGAATTCCCATGTCCAGACTATAAATGATTGAAATCATAAGTCATGGCCACCAATTATACACTGTGGATCCATGTCATTAAGATTTTACATAGCCACCAGGAAGACTTAGATACAGACATAGCCACAAAACATACAACGTGGATCCATGTGCCAATTCAAATCACAAGTAATCCATCACAACCTGGATAAAAAAATGATGAGGTCTAGGGTATTCAATCCCTTCGTCCATTAGTACGAATCTAGCCTCGTGATTACAGGTGCTGAAGTTGAACATGGTTATAAACCACTCGATTACCGATCATTAATGAAAACCATTAACAAGTGTGAGGGAAATCACCATTTATGTCAATGACCCCCAAGGTATGATAGTACAATCCAATGAATGTGAATAGATGAGTTGAGGTCGAACACTTGATGGAATCTCTCAATCTGGGATCAATGATGTAAATCCACTTTTGAAAGTGAAGAAACCTACCATTGAGGCATACAGTCTCCAAGGAACTAAATAGTTTCTAAGTCTTGTTCATGGATAATGAGATGAATTCGACAGGAAAAGACTCATCATAGGAGGGCGTTGATGTATCCCCCATCAAATGACATGAAACAAGTAACATATTTAGGGTAGACCAAAGTACGAATATGATTTGGAATGGACACAAGGAAGGATGACATGGTAGGACTTGGTTGAACTTCTCTTGAACATATGGATGACACGACATTGGGATTGGCAGGATTGACTCAAAGACGACCCAAGATATGAACTTGTAGAAAGTCAGACGAGAGACAAATGGATTTTCCAACCCGAATTCAAGTGATAAAGGGGGTGCCATGTTCAAGAGCGATGCTTACTACCACTAACACAAATATAGAGACACATCTCTTTCCGAAATTTTCCCCCACCATTTCTGGCGAGTACCCCTTTATTTTTACGCAAGCTTGAGGAGGATAACATATTCTTGTTGATGTAAGCTCATCCTTCGGATGAGTCCCTCGGAGTATTTTTAACGAACCCTAAGAAGGAGTGGTTTTGAAAACTTGGGGATTTTTCATGTTTTGAGAGTCTGAAAAACACTTAAAGAGAACTCTCTCAGTTCCTTTTCCGTAAAGTAGTTTGATAGGACCGAAAAAGTGATAAACTATCACCTATCAAATGTTTTTTCAAATACTTTTACGAGCGTGAAAAAAACAAGGTCGCTTGACAATCTTTTCATTTTAATGGAGTGTGAAAAGAGCTTAAAGATTACTCCGTAAGTTTCGTTATTTTTTTGTTACCATGATGAGTATGAAAAGACGACAAAAGTATACTCGATTATGTTCTCATCATTTTTTGAGCATGAGAACAAACAAAGACTAAGCTCAAGGTTTTCTCTAAAAAACCCTGAAAAGTAATCATACATGCGAGAAAAAGACAAACAAATTGCAAAAATTGTCCATACTTCCTTATTCGGAACCCTAGTCTGCCCATCTGTGAGAAACAACACTCATGAGACCATTAGGTTTTTGAGAAAATATATTTAAATAATAAAAAATATATTTAGAAAAAGTAAAAAATGAGATGAATAGGGGTAAGAACTCATTTTCACTATTTCATTTGTATTTGACCAAAAAAATTGTCCAAGAGCCCTTTTTCACCTCTTATTTCAGTGGTCGATTGTGGAGATCTTGAGTGACCATTCAGCGAATGGTTTTCATGAAAAAAGTAAGTACCTCGTCTTTTTCCTTTTCAATGATTTAAAATTGATTTTAATCAGTTAAAAGATGATTTTTTGGGTGAACTTTCGAACCATAGGCGCACGTTGGGGCTGCCACAGGTGCCCTATGTCGGAGCCTGCAGAAATCAAGTATTTATGCAGGTACCTAATGGTTCACATGAGGAAACCCCACTCTGTAACCAAGGCCCAGTCACGATGGCATAAAACCCAAAAGAAAAAATATATGGTGGACCAAAAAGAATTCCATATCATGATAATTGAAGGTGCTAACTTCTTTCTTTCATTCCCATCTAGGTATCTTGATTGAAAAAATGTTAGAATGGAGAGAAAGAGAACATTAAGATGATGATGCAATGTATTTGAATGATCTGGGCACCATAAATKCCCTATGACAGTGTGGTTTATTAAAATTATTCAAGATCCAGGGCATGAGAGCCTAGCTGAGACTATTGGAATATTTGGTTTGTATGTGGGACGTGGACCAACAAGTATTTCATGTGGTTGTTCATGTGATCTCCATGGACATCGAAGACATCTACTTCTTGACAGGGTTGTCCCATCATGGGCCCCAAGTTACCTTAACAAGCGGTCGAGGTGGGGGTTTACTGATGAGTGAATACATTAGACTCTATTGTGAACCCGAGGCCAAGCGACACAAGGGTAGGGTGGATATTAAAGGGGTTCGTGATCTGAACCTGAGAACCATTCTTTTCACCATTGCACATATGGCAGGGAGTGCTTATCCACACATGGATCTACAGAGCTATTTTCAGTATCCGATAGAATGCATGGAACCTCGTGTGTTCAACTGGTGTGATGGGCTTCTCTGTAGTATGAAGAGCCAGTTGACCAAGAACAAGAACGAGGATCTGAAATAGTTTGGGTATGGATCCATTTTGGTATCTTTATTCCTAGAAAGACTCCCTCACTTTCTCTTATAGGTAGATTGGAATATACCAGTGCCACGAGATCTGCGGATGAAGTAGTGTTGTGATCTCATGTCTCGACATGTGGTAGGCCCCATTATTAGATATAATGACACATTTTTTGATTGGCTAGAGCCCCATATATTGATGATCGATGACTATGCATATGCTGGGTTGGATTTTCACAATGATCTTTTCTTAGTGCTACTTGAGGGTTCTCAGTGGGGGCAACTAGGTAAGAAAGACATTTTGCTTTTATAGTGTTTTTGTAAAAAAAATTCAAATATTAAATATTTTTATGTGTTTTTCAATCCAATGACTAATAAAAAATATCTTGACCATACAAATGTAGGGCCATTATGGCCCCCGGGTACATCCCCTATCCAGAGGTGAGGGGAAGTAGCGGTAGTAGCAGGATGGGATGCAGATGACTATGAAGCAATTGAGCAGAACCTGGAGGGATTAACTACAGGCATCCCAGATATGTCGATTAGCGAGGTCCTGATGTGTTTCCAACGCCATACCATAGGCATGTTAGGTCCACTGAGACGATTTCCCTCTAGGGTAGCATGAGTTGTAGTGTGTTACCATGAACAACATCCATGATTCTATTTTTGTAGAAGCTATGAGCTTCATTTTTTATATTTTGGTCTTCAGACGAAAAACAATCTTTTTGTAAAAAACTTTTGATCATTATATATATGTACATGAGGCTTCTACCGACTTATTTTGCTTTTTATAATACATGTGATGTGTGATTGGATTTATAAATGTCTCAGATGTCTGTCTAAATCATAATTATATAATGCATCAGTTAATGTATTTAGACATCTAGGAATGTGTTGATACTCGATATAATCAAAATAACGTTCCAAGAGGCGAATTCATAAATATACATGTAACAAAGTAGGACTTTGAATAGCATAGACATTACTTAACTATAGCACTACTAGATGCGAATCAAGTCGTATAACCAGATGACGAATCCCAAGTGAGATAACATCGGTCAACAATTCGATGACGATTCTATACTCTACTATATTATTGGTTGCACGACCAAGGCAAACACCATGTAGACGGATAAGTTCGTTTGTGGTTGCATAGATTTCCCATGCAAAAGAAGCTAGGTTTTGAGTGCTACAACTAGCACCATCGACGAATCCAAGGTAGGTTAACGAAGACTTCGACATTTGAAAACCAAGCACAACGCAAGGTAAGCAGTTGAGGGTAGAAACCGAATAATGAAAAAACACACAAACATAGCACATAACAGTATGATACAGTAAAATACAAGCACTCTTGAAAATATAGTATAAGCATAGTACTTCTTTAATTAAAGACCATTTTTGGGTTCACTCAAAGGAATTCCATCATAATATACTAACTCGTAGGCTCCCTTATCCAACACTCGTTTGATGATATAAGGGCCTCGCCACATAGCTTCAAATTTTCTGGCACCTAAAAAATCACGATATTGTTCATAGAGAAGAACTAGATCACCCTTAGAGAAAACACGTGGTTTGACATGTTTGTCATATTGGGCCTTGACACATTTCTTCTGGGTTTCAATAACTAGGGTGGCATCTCGACGGGATTTGTCCAATTGCATAAGATACAATAGACATTCTTCTTCAGCATAGGTGTTTGGAATAATTTCAACGACTAGTTTTAACGATGGGATCTCACATTCAATTAGTAAGACAAATTCTATACCATACACTAATTGGAAAGGTGTAAACCCCATGACAGATTTCAAAGATGTCTGATAGGCCCATAATGATGAAAACAACATTGTGTTCCAACTCATTTTGTGAATTCCTATAATCCATCGAAGCATGGTGATAAGAACCTTGTTGATCACTTCAACTTAGCCTTTGGCCTGCGGATAGTAGGGGGTTGAATTTTCATGTCGAAGACCCAAATTTTCTATGAGCTCAAACATCATGAAGTTTCGAAAGTGGCTACCATGATCAATGACAATAGACTGTGGGATTCCAAATCGTGTAATAATGTGATTGAATGTGAATAGAGCTGCAGTTTTTCCTGTATTGTCGAATGTAGGCATCGCCTTGACCCATTTCGTGAAATAATCCACGACTACGATAATGTATCCATGCCCCCCGACTGAGTGAGGGTTACAAGTCATGAAATCGATACCCCATTTAGCGAAAGGTCCAACATAAACTACAGGGTGTAAAGGAGCAGGATGAGATATGATCTTATGGTTGTATGGTTGGCAAGTGTGGCATTTATGGACCACAGTTATACAATATTTAAATAAAGAAGGCCAGAAGTACCTTTCTCGAAAGATAATTTGGGTAGTGGCATACCCAGAAATATGACCACCACATGCTCTAGAGTGGCAGTCATTCAAAGATTTCTCAGCCTCCTCAAAGGTGAGACAACAACATAAGATAGTGTCAACACCCCGACGATAAAGAGTGTCACCGAGAATGATGTATTGACGGGATTGATAGCGGATGCAATGAAAGTTTGAGTCTGGAGATAAATGATAATGTCTCCATACCAAGCATCATCAGAGATGATAAGAAAAAGGGATTTGTCTAGTAGGGAGTCCTCTGCCATAGTTTTGGTCTCAGCGTAGGGAAGGTCACATATAAGTTCAGAAAACACCAAGGATTTCTTGGACTTAGCTCATTCGAATTCTAAGTCAAACTCCTAGAGAATCACTATCCATTTGGAGTATTTTCCCCCTAGAAATTGACGTGTAAGAATGTGATTCATAGGGTTGCATTCGAAAATAACAGTGGTCTTGCATAATAGAATATAGTGACAGAAACGTTGGATAGCTTGAACAACTGCCAAGGCCAGTTTTTCAACATGTAAGTACTTGGCTTCGGTAGTCGTGAGACTTCGAATCAAATAATAAATGACATGTTTGTCATGTAAATCATCTTCTTGGACTAGAACCATGGCAATGGTAGAGTCCGAAGCAGCGAGATAGAGGAAATAATCTCGACTATAATCGGGTGGGAAAAGGAGTGGGGTACAGGTTAACATCAGTTTCAAAGCTTCGAAGGCTTTTTTGGCGGGGGTGCCCCATACGAATTCAGAGTCCTTCTTTAAAAGTCAAGTACATATGAGTGTTAACTCAATGTAGTTTGGGATAAAACGACATAGAAAGTTTGCCTTCCCTTGCAAACTTTGTAGCTGGCGAAGTGAAGAAGGAGGAGGGAGGTTGAGAATTTCCTCGACCTTCAAAGGATCTACCCTAATCCCTTGAAATGACACAATAAATCCCAAGATTTGACCGGACTCCACACAAAAGACACATTTGTGTGGGTTTAAGCATATATGATAGAATCGACAATGAAGGAAAATGGCTCGAAGGTGGGCCAGATGATCACTACGATGCATGGAATGTACTGGTAGGTCATCTAAATAGGGTTGTACATTGTTCTTAATATCATGGAAAGAATAATACATAGCACGTTGAAACATTTCACTGACGTTTTTGAAACAGAGTCATACATCAAAAAGTTGGATGAAAACGCGAAGGTGGAAAGTCATTACATGATTTTTTGGGTCCTCTCCTGGTTTACCATCAAACCTAGGAATTTCGGATGGTATTTTCGCTGTTATGACAGGCCAATGAGGAGAGTGATAGATAGGGTCATTCAAAATACTAGATAGATCAAGGAGGTCCAAAGTATCCAAAAAGGGTAATTGTCTGTTCACGTGAGGGTACTGGTGACTTTGGGGAGGAAGTCCCATCGGTATACCAGTAGGACTGTAAGAAGTTTTCATATAATGAAAAGATCCGGATAGATTCAATTGTTGGTGTGGTGGCAGGTAGCCCATGGGGTTGTAATTATTAGGTACTATTGGCCCTTTCAGTAACACTTGCGAAGCAGATGAAGTCTCACTTGAGGTAGAGGGAGGGGTGGTTGCAAGACTCAGGTGTTTGCAACCTTAGGTGGGACACACCTCTATGATTTAAATATTAGCAATCACTTAGCATAGGTCATTCATCAATATACATTCCTTATTATACTTCACAGAAGGTACAGAGCATCACATCATTCACTTAGATCTAAGATTCCAACACTTAGCAAGAGTAAAATAGATCAAATCCAATAGATCAACACTAAGAATCTTCATATATATCAAAACTAACATTCATTCACATCTTAGTAGCACAAAGCAAGAATAGATCTATCCAATCTAATCTAAGCACTTAGCAATACAAAACATCTAAGAATAAGCACAAAGCACAACACACAGTATTTATGTGGTTCACCCCCACCCTGGGGCTACGTCCACCAACTCTTCTTCTGTATTAGCTTCAGTCAATAAGGTTACAACATAGAGCTTATCAAGATCCTACTCCACATAGGACAAGAGATCTGCGCACACCTTGCCAGATCCTCCTTCCCCAAGTAGATGTAGCACAAAGCCTCCTAAAAATCTATGCACTTAACACTTACAATACTTGCACTCAGCTCTACAATTTTATCACATAGATCAACTCTTAGCACTAAACTGCTACTAACTTCTCTTTTGAGCCTCTTCTTATATAGCCTAGACTTCTACTTATACATTTACAAAAATGGGCCTAAGCGTGGGTAAACCCACGGGCCGACATCCCAATCCCATTACATTATCCCCAAAACCCAAAAAGGACCCAAAGTGGGCCGAGATCCTGTGATCTTTGATTTGTCTTGCACTCTTCGTTCGATAGGGTGTCCAAGTCTCCAAAACGGTCAAATATTACCAAGTATCTCCCAAAACTTGGTCAAGGGCCAACATGCCCCCAACACTCACCTGTGACTCGTCCCGAGTCACTCAAGTCTGATCAATTATGCTTTGAGCTCCTCGAGCATGGCTCGAGCTGCTTCGACCTACTGCATTGCAACTGCTTCTTGCTCGACGAACATCTGGATGAGTGCAAAATTCATCGGCCCTTCTAGGATTTGATGTGCTGAATTGACGACATGTTCTAGCTCTGTTCCTTGGTTCTTGATCTCTATAAATAGCTGACATGCCTTATCGTGCAAAGGTTGAAGTTGCTAATTTACTTCCATTATCTTTCTCTGGACTATATGGATATGTTGTTGTGCTATGCGCTGCTCGTGAGACCATTTTATTTTCTCTATGGGTGATAGGGCCTTCAGATGCACTTGTAGATTTTTGGCTTCATGCTTCGCCTGCTAGAGTTGCGACTCCAATTTGTGCAATTCGAGATTCTCGGTTAAGTTCTCATGTATCTGCACACTTCTGCTACTTAATTGTTTGCATTTCTCAGTGAGTGCTTTAATCCTTTCTACTATGCTCTGGGTAGTCATCTCTCATTGGTCACGCTCTTCTTCTGGGGTACCTGGTATGGTCTGAAGCTCTAATTATATGACTCTTTGTTGAAGTTACTGAATAACTTCAGCAAGCTCCATCACTTGGCATTCTAAGGGTTCTTTTGCTTTCTGCTCTAAGCCGGTCAGAGAGAAAAATGATCTGTTGACTGCTTCTTCGATCTCAATCTGCTTTGTGAGAAGCTGCTCCTTTTATTTTTGGATCTTCACTTTGTCTTCTTCCAATTTTGCCTCGAGAGCATCCCTCTCTTGTTGCACATCTTGCATCTTCTCGATGATTTCCTCCAATGCTTTCTTTAAGGCCTAGGTGGCCTGCATGGTTTCTTCCTGTGCTTTCTGAAGGTGTGCTTCAACTATGGCAGCAATCTTGCAGAGTTGAATTGGTTCATCTCCCTCTTTTGTTGTTCCTTCTGGCAGGGGTGCAGTGGAGACTGCACGACTAGAACGAAGTTCCTGCTGCACTCCTTTGAGCTCGCTCTCAATTCTAATGAACATTGCCTCTTTCTTGGCTTCTTTCTTTTCTGTTATTTTATCTATAGCTTCGTTCATAGTTGCGAGGAGAAAACTGAATTCATCTGGGGTGAGCGTGGTCTTCATCTTGGTTAAAGGGGTTTTGGATTTCTTTCAGGAGTAAGGTTTCAGGGGTGAAACCTTCCTTTTCTTTGACAATTCATCTTCGTCTTCTAGCCTATGTTCGAATTTTTCATCATTACCTTATTGCTTGGGTGTAATGGATGTGGTCCTTATAGATCTGCTATCTACATCCTGTATTTCCTCATCCTTCTTCATATTCATTGTTTTCTTTGTCTTACTAGGCCCAGGTGTATCTTGTGGAGCTTTTGGCCTGTCGATGTCAGATAATTCTCTAGGGTTTGCTGAAACAAGGAGGTATGTCGACCATTCCTTGGTGATTTCCTCCAGGTCTTCTTTTGTTAGATTATAATAAGACTGTAACTGATCTTTGTTCTCATCAACGCGTGTTGTTGTGTAAATGAAGTGGCAGTCCGTGCTGAACTTCATTAGGGGCCTAAACCTAAAGAGGGTATTCGAGGTTATCCGAGGCTCAGACTAGATGGCACTATTCAACTGATTGTAGTAGGCATGGAATATGACATTCAATTGCCATTGTTTGCTCATATCATTCGAGTACCATAAGTTACTGAACTTCACGGCTAAGGGCTCAAACCGGTCGAGGTCTAGGAAGGTTGCATCTTTCGGTAGCTCCCATGCAACCAAAGCTATAAGTATTAAGAGCTAGCTAAAATGGAATTCATGCCCCTAATCCTAGGCTTCTCTACAGTCGATCTATATTTGATTCACCAGGTACTTCACCCAGTTCATTTGTAGTCCCTCTGCACACTTTCCTGCGAGGTCAACTACAAAGTCAGATACTTGTGTGGGTCAATTATTGCGAATGATCTTCTCTGTAATCAGCTGACATGCAAGGTGCACTATGCCACTCTGAATAGAGGCTACCTTGTATCCTTACTCTCCTTTATCAACATCTCCATAAGCTTCTTTGATCTTCTGAGAAAGAGGGTGGTTCATGGTCTTTCTAGGATAGTAGTCACGGGTATCAGGGCCCTGCATGGTTCAACCATAGCTATCCTCCATGGTATCTCACTAGGTGTAGCTTAACACAGGCATTGACTTCTTGGTGACGTCCGAAATGTGGGATATTCATGACGCTCAACATAGTGGACTGCGCGAGGTTCATAGTCCATTGTTGAGGGACGAGCTTTGAGTTCTTTCCGTTGGTTCTAGTTAGGTACTTGTGTGGGGTAAGCATGTTTTTGACTTTACAATATCCCAAGTTGAAGTCACTGAACTTCAATGCTGCAATATTGTCTTGATCTATGCAGACTGCGCATACCCCTTTCGATAGGTATGCAGTGACTAGAGTGTACTCAAAGTCTCTAGGCACGTTGTCTTTGTTGATCACATCGCTCAAAGGTGGTATGTAATAAGGTAGGATGGATGGAACCAACCTCACATTGGCCATATCATCTTTATGTTTGGTTCTGCGTTTTGCGCCAACTCAGGATGTTCCTGCTCGAGCAGTCAACGGGGAGGCTTGCACTCCTCTCATCGATGATGCCTGTAAACCTGTAGACAACCCTCGTTCTGACATGACTCTTTCAGTTCTGAGGCTAGTGAGTACCTCTCTTGCATATTCTTCAGCTGTGCTAAATTTGTCAGACATACATGCTCGGAAAGAAAAATTACTCGGGGTTCACAATGATCTCAGATACTCTACTAGGATGACCAACTAGACCGTAATGACCACTATATACAAATACTATTCTACGACCTTCTAATTCTCAGTTGGCATAATTGTTCTTTGTGCATGGCACCACGAACTAAGTAAGAAATTTGACAACGGTCTGCTTGCAACGAGCATGAAGCTTCCATTAACGTTGATCTATCCATTATGGTGCGATCCAACTGTCTAGTGATGATCTTTTAATGCTTTTCTATTCTTTCGGGGTGGAAGTCAAACAGGTATATAGATCCAACGACTATATCGCTTCATCATGGTGAAGTGCCGTAGGTCATTGTTCTATTATCTCGACGAAGATCCCATTCTAAAAGTTTTCTTTCTGTGATGTTCTATCTGGAATCTTCTACAACTTTTCAATCTTTGTCCTCTTCTTACTTAACTTTCTATCTTTCTTTCCAGTGAGATTCATCTCAGTAGTTCTTTTCCCATCCTGGTTCCTATTTTCCTTGGATATAGTTACTTCGCGTTGCTGAGGTTCTTTCTTAGGGTTCAGGTATAACATCTCTTCTTTATCTGAGATAGAAACTTTAGTCTTCTGTGAGTCCTCTGGTGTTCTGATAACGTTGACATCTGGGTTCCTAGTGTGATATGGCTTTGATCTATTCTCTTGTTCTTCAATCAACTACGCAATTCTTCTGGTCATGATGTCTTTTAACTCTTGTCTCCGATGTTCTAAAACTTTTTATTCTTCCTTATTTCTAGCTTGATCCCTTTAAATCCAAGGATTTCCAAGTAACATAGTAAACGAGGCGTTATCCTCAATAAATTTGATAATCTCAAAATCTTCTTCTGTTGAAGTTCCATCAGCATTCATAGATATCTGATTGAGCCTTCCACATATTTTCACAAGTTTCCCTCTGAATAACCCTATTCCACTCAGTGAAGGGGTCGTAACATGACTCCCTATAGATTCCCAAGATCTTTATGTCATAACATTCACCTATGTTTCCTCATCCATAACACAGTCAATGTCAAAGTCTCCTATTCTTACCTCGATGCATTCTTTCTTGTTAAAGACCTCTGATAATCTAACATGTCGGTGATCATTCAAGGTGTATTGTATCTGTAGTAACATCTTGTCTAATTCTCTTTGGGGTTTTGTTATTTCTGGATCTGCCTTAGGGTTTTCTTCTTTTAGATTCATGCCTTCAATTTTAGCAATCATTCTAGATCAATCTAATACTTCATGGTCCAAATCTTTGTAACAGAGACAACTAGGTCTTCCACCAAGGTATTCCTTAGCAAGATGTCCCAGGCTTCTACAAATGTAACAAAGGGCTAATCCTCTCTTTATTTTACATGATCCCTGACCTCTTTTGTACTACGCACTAGGGTTATGGTAGCTAGCCTGCAAAAATTTCTTTCGAGGATCGTGCATCTGCTTGTTATTCCAGACATTATTTCTATGCATAATTATAACATATGTATCATATCTATTCATATCAAACTTGCTTTCATCTATCAGAGCCCTAGTTTTCAAGCTAGGACATAATCTATCAAACATACATAGATTCATACTCTAGAAACAAAAAATTTCACTTATTTTACTTTTGCAAAGCACAAAGCTTCCAGATCTAAAAACTTTTGACTATTCTTACCTCTATCAGAGCACAAAGCGTACATATCTTACCTCTTTTCTGCAGATATGACCTTTTTTTCCTTAGAAACTTCTACTTTTACCTTTCTTATAGCACAAAGCATTGAGATCTTGCTTCTTTTCTTCAGATCTAGCTTTCTCTTTTTAGCACAAAGAATGAAAATTTGTACACTAGGGAAACATATCTACACACAGAGATTTCATAGTTTCTAGATCAAATCTTTGCACGAATCTTTTCTTTCTTAGTTCTCAGCAATCACAGTTCTGGTCATGGTAACGGAACAATTTGTTGGCACAGGGGAAAACCCTGGGTTCAACACTTACAACATCGCACCAACAAAACCCTAACTATCGGCCCTTTTGGCAACACCTGCGAAGCAGATGAAGTCTCACCCAAGGTAGAGGCAGGGGGGTTGCAAGACTCAGGTGTCTACAACCTTAGATGGGACACACCTATGTTATTTAAACACTTATAAAGCACTTAGCATAGGTCATTCATCAATATACATTCCTTATTATACTTCGCAGAAGGTACAAAGCATCGCAACATTCACTTAGATCTAAGATTCCAGCACTTAGAAAGAGTAAAACAAATCAAATGCAGTATATCAACACTAAGCATCTTCATATATATAAGATCTAACATTCATTCACATCTCAGAAGCACAAAGCAAGAATAGATCTATCCAATCTAATCTAAGAACTTAGCAATACAAAATATCTAAGAATAAGCACAAAGCACAACACACAGTATTTACATGGTTCACCCCCACCCTAGGGCTACGTCCACCAACTCTTCTTCTGTATTAGCTTCAGTCAATTAGGTTACATCATAGATCTTATCAAGATCCTACTCTGCATAGGACAAGAGATCTGCACGCACCTCGCCAAATCCTCCTTCCCCGAGTAGATCTAGCATAGAGCCTCCTAAAAATATGTGCACTTAACACTTATAATACTTGCACTCAGCTCTGCAATTTTATCACATAGATAAACTCTTAGCACTAAGCCGCTACTAACTTCTCTTTTGAGCCTCTTCTTATATATCCTAGACTTCTATTTATACATTTACAAAAGTGGGCCTAAGCGTGGGTGAACCCATGGGCCGACATCCCAATCCCAATACATTATCCCCAAAACCCAAAAAGGACCCAAAGTGGGTTGAGATCTCGTGATCTCTTCTTTGTTTTGCTCGCTTCCTTCAATAGGGCGTCAAAGTCCCAAAAATGGTCAAATATGACCAAGTATCTCCCAAAACTTGGTCAAGGGCCAACAAGTACATTCCCTTGGAAAGGGATAGTAGACAAAATGTTCGAACCCCAAATGGGATTGGAGGTCCTGGGGTAAGGTTGGCCATACTAGGGGGTATGAAAGAGGTGACTTGAGGTTGTTTCCCCCAGTCGATTGAGTATTACCCTAGGCAAGAAAGTTCCAATGCTCAGATAAAGTTGTCAGGATGTTCTGTCCATAGAGTGGGGTGGGTCGGGGTTGTCCTTCGATCGAAGGTTGTGTCCCCATTGGGGTTTGACCTCCAATCGGGGGTTGAAATTGGTCCCCAGGGTTAAATTGTCTACCAACAGGAATCTGATAATTAGGTGTGAAAGACTGAGTAATGCCACTAGGGTCAGATCCATCGATGAGAG
>SNQJ01S0083714.1:0-12084 GCA_010110895.2 Picea sitchensis
CTAGCCTTCCTTGGGGCCACACCTCTCAACTCTTCATTATATTAATTTCACCTTTCCCAATACAATATATACACAATATTTTAGGTGTTCTGTAGCTACCAAAACCCTAATCCCTTAAACTAGGATTAATTTAGAAAACCACTAAAAAGAGCAAAAACGCTAAAATAACAAAAAAACACTAAAAGAAAATTCGGGGTGCTGCTTCGAACGGTTCGCATAACCAGGGGGGGAAATCCTACCCCGTTGGGACCCCCCTAGGAAATTTCTTGACACACACAACACAAAGAGAAAAGGGGGGTATTGTCAGATGCAGTTCTCAAATATGATGCACCTTGCCACACACATGCAAATAATATAACACCTACCCAACATGATATTGGAGGAGTTAATATCAAATATGCCGACATGTTATTATATCTATCAGAGGAATTAGTGTGAGATACCTGATGTACACCAGAAAAAATTATGCTAAGTATTTTGAGTGCATCAAAACACTTTATGCAAATTTTTCTAGTGGATAAGCATGGAAACTAGGGAAGTTGGTGAGAAGAGGTCTAGTGTACACTGATGAATTTCATGTAAAAGTCTTCAGTCAAACTAGAGTGATTGTTGTTGTTGTTCCTGAGATTTATTCTAGGCTCATAGAACAATGTCAGACATCCAAATTTAATAATATTTTATTTCATAGTGCCTTTCTACCTTCAACTTGGAACGAAACTTCAATACTCTAATAATTTAGAAACACAGAGGCAGTATGTCTCCCTTTGAGTTTTTATCAATAATCAAGAGATGGAAAAAATCATTATAGGGAACAAAATTAACAAACAAATCAAGGTATCCAATGCTGATAAATCTTACCTTATTTGCAATAGAAGAAACATGAAATGTATGTCTAAAACATGAATTAAGATGAGAAAATCTATACATGTATAGGTCTTGTTTCACTTACAGTAAAACATAGTAAAAACTATACTTGAATAAACATCTAATTATGCGACCCACATTAGATGTATTACTAAATTGCAATCATTCATTCATTAAACATGATAGACTGAAGAAGATGAATTATGATAAAGTATCAACACATAGAAAACACATAACGCAAAGAAATGAGAAGTAGAATCTCTGTCTTCTTGTAGGAATTTGTATTAAAAAGTCTCCCTTTACATCAGGCGAGAAAAATCCCCTATCATATCTCAATTGTGTTTATTTATACAATTTTTTCTTAACCAAAATCGGTTATACTTCCACACTTCTAGATCTTAAAATAGAATAAAATCTTTTAAATACTAGGCTAACTGAATATTACAAAAGATTTGAACATTTGTCTTTCTTCTAGAAACTTCATTGCTTGCTGGCTGTTTGAAAGATTATCTCTTCATTTTTTGCTCGTAGATGCAACTGTCTTTTGTTGGTCCTTGTATTGAGTGTGAAAATTTAATAATGCAACTAAAAATTTGGGGGGCTCTATATTCAAATTTAACTCAAAGTTAAAATCCTTCCGATGTACCAATGGTAGATTCTTTTGAACTCCGACTGTAACTTGTTGAGCAATTTGACACTGTAAATTATTTTTAACTAGGAAATGGTTTAAATTCTGCAGATTAACTTGAGTCATTTTTTGAATGTCATATTTATCCTTTCCTCTTCTCTTCTTCAACTCTTCTCTTTTCTCATTTACGTTAAGAGTCCCAATCATTGAATGAACATCATCAATGCCAATCCCCTCCATTTCTACATCTACATCAAGTAAGGAATTTAAACATGCTTCTTTTGCTTCTTTGGCCAATCTTTTACTTTCTTCCAAGGTGTTTTCCCAAGTCTTTATTGCCATTTCACTCTTTAACTATCACAACTTTGTAAATTGAGTAATTCCTGGTATATTTGTATTTTGATTCCACATAATCAGTTCCTAAAACTTAGACCTTGTATTGAACAAATCTTTTTCTTTATCAACAATGATTTGTAATGAATCATTGATGATAATATATTGTTTCTGAATACTTTCCAAACTTTCACAGAAAGTATGTTGGCTTGATTGTAATCCATCATTAACCTCCAGGGCTTGTTTCTTAAAAGAAGGAATATCAATAATTTCATTTTCAACCATTTTGATTTGATCTTTTAAATGAATAAGTAATGCATCTTTCTGGGAGAGTGTATTCTTCAACGTTTGTTGATCTTGAAGACATGTTCTTAGTTTCTCCTCCAGTTGTTTGATTTATTGTTCATGACTTTGTCGGACCTGAAGTAGTTCAGATTAAATATTTCCCTAATAATGACCTCTGTTTGTTTCAAATCGTTTTGCAACTGTTCAATTAAAATATTTTGTTGATCAATATTTTCTCTTAAATTTTCTACAAACCACAAGTTTGTTGTTGCAAAAGATACCAAAGAATCAACTACTTGTTTTGCAAATTCAGGGTCACTCTGTCCTTAAACATCAAATATCATCCTCTGTCTTTTGGTGATTATATCTCCTTTATTCTGAATCTCTCTCTGCACAATATCTTTTCTCTTTTTTCTAAAGAAGCAATATGATGAAGGTATTTCTTTTGGCTCAATATGAGTGACATCTTCAACTTCTACTACCTTTGTTCCGCGTACCTCAAATCTTGATGCAAGAGGAGTTAAAGATGGGATGGGGGATGCAAGTGCAGTAGATTCCCCTTGAGTAGTAACATCCTTTAAAGGAGTTTCGATGTTTGAAGTCATTTGAGGGAACATATGTCCATGCTTCATAAAATCTTCAAACATTGCCAATGTTTCTTGTAAGGTATTACCTGGTTGAGTTGGTTCCTTCACTGTTTTATCCTTTGATGATGTCTTTGGTGTTTTTAATCTTCCTTGATTTTGACATCAATAAAATTATGTTGCTTTGGATTGGATGATGGTAGCACTTCTGAAGTTGGATTACAATTATGAGTAAGAATTTGCTTTGCTTGTAAAATATTTGGCAAACAACTCCTCCTGTGCTTTTGGAAATTAAGAAAATATGATTGTTCTTTGTCAGGAAGATTATGGATCCTAGATATAACTTCATCATATAACTTTGTTCCTCTGAAAATATCTTCAAAAGGAGAGTCTTCATGAAAGTAATTTTTCATGTCGAACTGAGCCAGATGATTTTCAACTACCTTATGAGGGTCATGTATTTTGAATTCAATAGAAGATAATACAATATAGATGAATCTTCAACCTTGGCGTGTCCAAAATATAACAAGGAATATTCACCAATTTGTATAGGATAAGTTGACCATACCCTCTTCTGTGCCTACCTTCAATTCTTTTGTTATGCCTGCATAAACTATTTGGTATGCCACTTCCTTGCAAATGAGCCTATCTAGAATTTTTTTTTGGTAAAGCACGGAGAGATGCGAAACAACCATATAGTTTGATATAAGAAAATATATCCTCGATATACCAGTCTGCAATTGTTCCTAAATTTCCCATGATTTTCTCAGAGATCCTGGGAGGATGGTTTCCATATAAAGTCTCATGAATTGGAAATGATAACATTATGGAAGATTTCATAAAAATGATCTTTTGCAATTTCCTCTCACAATTGGGTATGATAGATATGCATTGGTTTAGAAGTTTTTGGAGTCCAACTCCAATTCATCAAAGGGAAAGGGGTTTTGTAACAGACAACATCCATAATATATGCTAACATATAAGAAGGATCTGGTTCACCTTTATACCTTTGACTTGTATAAACCCCTATTTGTTTGACCAAGTTATCAGAAAACAACTTTCCCCAACCAAGAGTAAAAAATTCTACAACTTCATGAATAATAGGGACCAATCTACAATGAAATGTATATGGTTTTTCTTTCCATACATTATACAAAGCATCATATCTATGTACATAATATGTGCATCACAAGAAGTTGTAGAATATATACCATGACTATCTGCTTTAAATTTGTTTTCATTTCCCCACTAGGTTTTAACTATATCATGGACACTTCTATCATAATCTATACATTCCTCTTTCTCTAACTTCTTCATGAATTCTGCATTGTAAACATATTTGGGGTTACTGGACAATTTTACATTACTTGGATATCTTTGGGTCAAAACGAGCCGACAATAGTCCTTTGATAGTTGTAGATGGTTCTGGTTGGTATATCCACATTCTATAGAGCCCAACGTATCATGTATGTGTAGGGAAATAGCTATGGTCATGCTTCAATTTTATGAAGCTCTGACTTGGACACCTCTCTAAGCTTATTTGTGGTTATCACATCTTCACACTTGCTTGATTCATCTGAAATTGTGGATTTCTCTTCCTTGAGGATTTTGTAAACCTGCACCCAAGATTTGATGCTTCCTTTTAAACGTGCAGTAGTATCCGAATACAGGTCAAAATTCAGGTTTGGTTCCTCTGCAGATTGATCTTGGACCTGCTTTTTTTCTCCCCTGTGAGGCAGCATGACTTCTTGCTGACAATGTTTACCCTTGTAAGAAAAATAAATCTTGTGAATACAAATTACAAAGATGGAACAAAGTACAAAAATAAAGCAAAGAATACAAATTACACTATTTAATTATGCATTCAATGCTTCGTATCCAAATGACAGGGTAATCATGCTAAAAGATAGAAAATTTATTACATGAGGACAATGAAATTTATTCAAATATTTCACACTAATCATATTTAATTTAAATTAATAATTGTGATTAGTGAAAGTAAGTATTTCGACACTTCGACGCTTGAGGATTTGAATATAGAATGTTAAACATGTCCCAAAGGCCGAAGTCACAGAGTGATTAATTATCTTTAAGAAATATTTACTTAATTAACCATTGCTTTGGTTTTTAAGCTTTCAACGCTTCAGACTTGGGGAATTCAAGACTATTGAAATAGAAAATATTAAAATTATCTCGAAGGCTGGAGTCGTGAAGTGATTGCTTACCCTTAATTGAGCTTAATAAATCATTACTTAACCTTTAATCTTTGACACTTCGACACTTTGGTGCTTTGGTGCTTTGACACTTCGACACTTCTTGGATTCGCTGATAATATGATATCTTGGAGGAAATTCTCCTGGAGTGACGTGGAAGGATGACATTACATATGATGATGTGTAGTGAGAACATGGGTGAAACGTGTCATCTTGAAATGTGTGAATTATGTGTCCAAAAATTCCCAAAATAAGTGCCACATGTCTCCATGTGTAAAGAATGCCAGGTGGCATAGGACACATCAATTGAGTACTTTAATTTATAAAGAGATATTCCAGAACTTCGGGATACTGGAGCTTCGTGACTTCGGGGTTAAGAGGACCTTTAAACATTTAATCTTAGACTACTGAAACGCGAAGTCACGAAGTGGAAATTCAGAAGGGAATTGTACTTTGGTTAAACATTTAGCAGCTTTAAATCCACGAAGTTCTGTGAATTGTTGATTTTGATAAGCGTCAAGATTAACGGTTTAGAATGGATCTATCCTGTCAAAACGAAACAACGAATTTTATTAGTGTATAAAATATAAATCCTAAAGGGAAATTTTATTGATTAACAACAAAATCATGAATAATTTAAGAAAGGATTCGACATTTGAATTTTTGTTCCAAATTTTGACTTATGTTCTAACATGTGCTAAGTGTGTTGGTTGCCACTAGAAATAATAACATCAAGTACTCAGGTTAATTGATAAACTTGAAATCAAATCTTTCATGGATAACCAACACGATTCATGTTAATTGCTTCGATGAAACCAGAGGAGTTTATGTAAACAACTCCGAGTGGATCAAAGAAATTTGTGTAAAAGTCTCTGGTTTTCCTTTTCCTTCTTGGAAGTGGCTTATTAGAGCTTTATCAAGTTTTGGATTTGGGATATTGAGCTCCAGAATGTCGAGGTTGTGTACAATTGGGTTACAAGCTCTGAGGGGCTTCAACTATGGCAGAGATGAGATAGATCTTCCGAATTCATCACAACAATGGTCACAAAAGTATTAGAACATAAATATGGTAGAGATACTCACTAAACCCCAAACATGGTGTCATCCCATCACTTATGGTTTTGTTCAAGAGGTTTCGTGCTCGATTTTCACCAATATTTGCATCAACCCTGGTAGATAGGAATGTGACAAGGAGAAGCTAGAGCTCAAGTGGTTTGGTCAAATCTATAATGAAGGTTTATGAAGATTTCATCTTTAGGGAAAGGCATCAAGGGTTTGGATTTGATTGAGTTTGGTATTCGGTAGCGAGTGATGGTCACAAAAATCCATGGGAATCACTCAATCATGAACTCTCTTAGTATTAGAGGCAAATAAGATGGAGTAAGAAAGCTAACTTAGATTAATCAAGAAGTCTCAAATCAAGACATAACCAAAGAACCAGTGTTCTTCATAAAAATATTACAATAGCAGGGAGCCTAGCTCAACCCTTCGACCTTAACAAAATATCAAAACTACCTATATATACTAAAAATGTTGCAACCACCAGGAATGTGATTGAACCCTTGCATTCAAAGTTTCTAGTTGACTCCTGCTCTATCAGACTATGTAGGACTTCTCATCATAGACACAAGCTCACCTCATTTATGTGTTTTGTAGGAAAATCCATCCAGAAGGAAAATTCAGATTGCCAATTTTCACTCACGACCATCCTTAGCCTGTTTTCCATTTATGGGGTGAGACAAGGTCTCAACCATCACCCCCATTTCCATTAAATACATCCATTAGGATTGGGATGAGGCCTGACACCCATGAATGTTCTAGGCGATGCCCATGACTTCTTTGAGTCAATCCTAGTGCCTCGAGGCCATGAAGATCTTCTTCTATGACCAATACAGGTGCTTTCATCCTTTGGCGTGACTCCTCTCCATCACTCCAACCTGCATGCAACCTTGGGCCAAAACTTGGGGCTCATATCCAAAGGCACTTTGGGATTTCATCTTTCAGGAGTCTTCACTCAACTTGATTCCAAATATCTTGATGCCCAAACTTGCGAAAAGACCTTATTCAAATCGACGGTCGGACTTGCTTTGAATTTGACGACCACGATTGCTTCCTCAAAAACCCCATTCTCCAATCGATCAATAGGCACCTACCCTTATTTATGGCCCCTATTTCCATATGACCATGGGATATGACCATGGGCCTACTTCCTGGGTGCTTCTTGACTTCAGCGCTTTCCTCAATTTAAAACTCCCAAAGCTTATTTCCCTAACACTTGGATCAGAAGCCATGTGCTCCCTTCAAGATCAAGGACTCATCTCGCTTTGGGATTCAGCTCTTTTCATGGTGCTATACTTCATGCAATTCAGAAACTCTGAATACCCAGTGGCTGCTAATCTGATCCTCACTAGGGATCTCCACCGTCATAAAACTGAGCCCACCTGTTTGTATTTTAAGCCCGAAATGAGCTGCTCTACATGCTGCGCTCAGACGCTTCCTGTGCAGACCACAAACTTGGATGACCTGCTACCCTTGAAAACTATATGTGATAAAATTTGGCTCCATAGGGGATGTCATTCTCCCTACGAACTGCCAGGAACAAGTAGTTCCAGTCACCTTCTACATTGGGCTATGGAGTCGAGCTCAAAAATTTCGCTGAAAAAAATAGGGAAATATGTACACACTACTCTACTAAAAATGAAAAAAAACACATGGGCTCCAAAAGGATATTATTTATGTACAATCCTATACTAACTGATCTTTACAAAGTGCTAGGTGAAATAAAACTTCCACCATAGCCACCCAGACTGTTTGGTGATAAATTTCTTATCTTTACTAAAATTGATCCTCAAAAAGCTAGGTAAGTATGAAAACAGAATGAGAACATGGCTTAGAATGATGCCCATACCCCCAAATGATGTTAAGATGAATAATTCTGTAGGTGCCAATGCTTCTTGAAAACAAATCTCCATATATGACCCCACAGGGTCACAAAATTTACCATCAGGGGAGCTCAACTAGTAAGAAATTACCTCCTCTTCTTCATTGTTGCTCACCCGTTGTTTGATTCTCTTAGAGTGTACAGGTGGGTGGAGAACGGATGCAGGCCATCCAATACCAGGTGATATTTTCTCATTCACAGGCTCTGGACAAGAGATACACCACACATTTAGCTCCTCCTTTTCATGCTTGTCTATGTCTTTTGCAGGTCCAGGATAGATGATTTCCACCCAATACCCTTTCTCAATAAATAAAGGAAAAGGCTCTATAGTGTGGTATTGGAAATATTTTATATCCATATCAGAATTTGATTCATAGCTGTAATACGCAGGCTTGTTGCTCCACAAGTCAACAAAATGTAAGGTAGGGATATGTTGTTGTTCATCTAAATACACAACTATTTCTTCATTTAAATCTGAGACAACATGTGTATCCGAGGCATAATATATTGCCTCTATGGATATTCAATCCTCAACCTCACCATCATGAGCAGGGATTCCCAAAACATCCGTTTCAAGGACCGAAATATCCTCTACATCTCCTTCATTAGAGCAACAAGCATGACCTGCCTCCATTTTTTCTATTTTTGCAGAATGTGCTTGTACCAGTTTCACTAGCTCATCTGAGGTATACCCCTCCTCCTCGCAGCCTTCATCCTCACATATTTCATCCTTAGATCTTTCATTCTCACAAATTTCATTTGAAACAATCATACCTTGAACACAGTCTTTATATTCTTCACAACAATTATGACAAATTAACTTAGAAGAATAAAACTTTTGATAGTGCCTATTGAAAGCTGCATGAAATTCTCCCAGGGAGGAGATACTAGAAGGGGGTAAGGAGTGATACCGTTCATGAGCATCTCCTTCTAATGAGAACATGAGCATATTTAATAATACATCCTCATGTTGTATCTTCTATTGATGCACGATTTCATTAAATTCACAGAGATGCTCTACAGGGTTGTCCTCTTTACGCTCTCTAAATATGGGAAAATAATCACCCCATTCATCCATAGTATGAACAACATTAGGAAAACTAGGAACAAAGGAGAAATTAAAAGGAGAAAACCTCCGAGCTAAGATTATTTCCATTTCGAACTAGTGGAGTCGCCAATCGATTATTTAGTCATGGAGTTGCCAGGTGAATGATATGCAGTTTGAGTGTGTTTGGTCTTTGTTCACCATCATAGACCAGATCTGATTCTTGTCAATCTCCCAGGGAAATTTCAAGCTGAGAAAGCAACTGCTAAAATCCTTCTCGAGCAAAATTCTCTGGGTCAACTTCGGGTGTGCTAGAGGTAGCCACAACTGAAATAGTGGAGTCGACACATTGGAGTCACTAGGTGCAAGTGCAATTGTTGGCACAGGGGAAGACCCAGGGTTCAGCTCCAAGAGCGCACCAACAATCCCTAACTACTAGCCCTTTTGGCTACACCTGCGAAGTAGAGGCAATCTCACCCGAAGCAACTATGGGGGGGTTGCATGACATAAATGTCTACAACCAATGGACATATCAAGTGGATCTACCACTGTAACAATATAGTATGCATATATCACTTATCAACTTAGATCTATTCCACACATCCTATCAGATCTACCATAGTAATGCAATAGTAGTATATCAAGGAAAAATAACACAGTATCAATCACACACATAGGACATATATACATGGTTCACCCTCTCTAGGGCTACATCCACATAACTGCGCTTTATAATATATTAATATGAAAGCATACAGTTTTGATCTGTGCTCTTAGCCAACATATATTCTCTCTTCTCTCTATCTCTCCCCTCCCTGCACACCCAACTGCAGGGTTGACCTTCGCACCCAGCTAAATACCTTACAATACCAGAAGGCTCTTCACTCAACACTTCTCTCTCTCTCAAGAATAATCACTCATATCAAACAATACAAATAGATCCAACAACTCGAACCTGAACGAACCCTCTTCCCTCATATAGGTTCTTATTTATACGTTACAATCACTCACCGATATCCTTAGGCCGAAACCTAGGTGTCAAAACCCTAGATACCAAAACCCTAGGTGTCTAAAACCCTAGGTCAAATTGACCCACGTTTTCAGGGCTTCACCAGCCTATCTTTCCTTCCTTCTTGCGTGGTGCTCCAAAGCATCTAACAGTGTATTTTTCCTCTTGCTGAGTCATCCTCGATCTCCTCATCCAATGACTTGATTTCTTGGGCTTCATTCCGTCTTTTCTGCTTTTTTTCTCACTTCGACCCGGTAATAGTCACTATGTCTTCCACAAAGTTCTCATTTTTCCTTTTCTCCCTTGTTATTTTCTTTCTTTCTCTAACCAAGGTCCAACAACAATCTTCAATGGTTCTAATATCTAATGCACCTTTAGAATCAAAAGCTCTTTGTCATTCTATCCCAGGGAAATGTCTTCAATTCGTTCCTCAACAATGGCGCTAAAAATGTTAGCACTAGAAGTCACCCTCAGATTGCATATAAGGTAAGCCCAATACCCATCATTTTATATAGTAAATGTAAATGAGTTTTAAGAGGCCAAATGGAGAAGACTCAATGAAAATAACGTTCTAATTCAGAAATATGGACTGGTATGTGCAAGCAATTGAGGTCTTGGATCAACTTTAGTCAGTAAGTTGGAGTAAAGGTGAGTAGGAGGAATACTTTGGTGAGAAAAGTGTAGAGGTCTGCCGTGAACATCATGCCTTCCAACATCCTAAGGAAGAAAAACTTAAACACAAGATCCTCTTGGATTCAAATTTCAAGGAAATTGAAAGAAATCGTAACAACATTATAATCAAACATTCATAATAATACAGTCACAACAATCCATGTGAATCATTTAATCATGAACTCTCTCAGTATCAGAGACAAATAATATGGAGTAATAAAGATGACTTAGATTAATCAAGAAGTCTCAAATCAAGACATAACCAAAGAACCAGTGTTCTTCATCAAAATATTACAATAACAGGGAGCCTAGCTCAACCATTCGACCTTAACAAAATATCAAAACTTCCTATATATACTAAAAATGTTGCAACCACGAGGAATGTGATCAGACCCCTACATTCAAAGTTTCTAGTTGGCTCCTGCTCTGTCAGACTGTGCAAGCCTTGTCATGTCAGACACGAGCTCACCTCAATTATGTGTTTTGCAGGAAAATCTGTCCAGAAGGAAACTTCAGATTGCCAATATTCTCTCGCAACCATCCTCAACTTGTTTTCCATTTATAGGGTGAGACGAGGTCTCAACTACCACCCCATTTACATTAACTACCTTCATCAGGATTGGGACAAGGCCTGAAACCCATGAATTTTCCAGGCGGTGCCCATGACTTCTTTGATTCAATCCCAACACCATGCATATCTTCTTTTGTGACCAATACGGGTGCTTTCGGCCTTTGGCATAGCTCCTCTCCATCGCTCCAACCTGCATGCAACCTCAGGCCATAACTTGGAACTCATATCCAAAGGCGCTTCAATATTTATTCTTTTAGGAGTCTTCACTCCACTTGATTCCAAATATCTCTATGCCTGAACTTGCGAAAAGGCCTTATTCAGATCAACGATCGGACTTGCTTGGAATTTGACAACCATGATTGCTTCCTCAAAAAGCCCAGTCGCCAACTGCTCAACATGCACTTACCTGTATTTATGGCCCTTCTTTCCATATGACCATGGGATATGACCATGGGCCCAATTCCTGGGCGCTTCGTGACTTCGACACTTTCCTCAATTTAAAAATCTCGAAGCTTATTTCCCCAAACACTTGGATCAAATGCCACATGCTCCCTTCAAGATCAAAGACTCATCTTGCTTTGGGCTTCATCTCTTTTCATGGCACTATAATTCATGCAATTTAGAAACTTATAATACTTGGGGGCCGCTAATATGATCCTCACAGGGGATCTCCACTGTTGCAAAACTGAGCCCACATGTTTGTATTTTAAGCCCAAAATGAACCGCTTTGCATGTTGTGCTCGGACGCTTCCTGCACAGACCATGAAATTGGATGACTTGATGCCCTTGAAAACTATATGTGATAACATTTGGCTCCACATGGGATGGCATGCTCCCTGTGAGATGCCAAGAACAAGTAGTTCCAGTCACCTTTTGCATTGGACTATGGAGTCGAGCTCAAAACTTTCGCTGAAGAAAACAGGGAAACATGTGCACACT
>SNQJ01S0083714.1:12134-43275 GCA_010110895.2 Picea sitchensis
TATATATACTAAAAATGCTGCAACCACGAGGAATGTGATCGGACCCCTACATTCAAAGTTTCCAGTTGGATCCTGCTCTGTCAGACTGTGCAAGCCTTGTCATGTCAGACACGAGCTCACCTCAATTATGTGTTTTGCAGGAAAATCTGTCCAGAAGGAAACTTCAGATTGCCAATCTTCTCTCGCGACCATCCTCAACTTGTTTTCCATTTATAGGGTGAGACGAGGTCTCAACTACCACCCCATTTACATTAACTACCTTCATCAGGATTGGGACAAGGCCTGAAACCCATAAATTTTCCAGGCGGTGCCCATGACTTCTTTGAGTCAATCCCAACACCATGCATATCTTCTTTTGTGACCAATACAGGCGCTTTCGGCCTTTGGCATAGCTCCTCTCCATCGCTCCAACCTGCATGCAACCTCAGGCCATAACTTGGCACTCATATCCAAAGACACTTCAATATTTCTTCTTTTAGGAGTCTTCACTCCACTTGATTCCAAATATCTCTATGCCTGAACTTGCGAAAAGGCCTTATTCAGATCAATGATCGGACTTGCTTTGAATTTGACAACCATGATTGCTTCCTCAAAAAGCCCAGTCGCCAACTGCTCAACATGCACTTACCTGTATTTATGGCCCTTCTTTCCATATGACCACGGGATATGACCATGGGCCCAATTCCTGGGCGCTTCGTGACTTCGACGCTTTCCTCAATTTAAAAATCTTGAAGCTTATTTCCCCAAACACTTGGATCAAATGCTACATGCTCCCTTCAAGATCAAAGACTCATCTTGCTTTGGGATTCAACTCTTTTCATGGCACTATAATTTGTGCAATTTAGAAACTTAGAATACTTGGGGGCCGCTAATCTGATCCTCACAGGGGATCTCCACCGTTGCAAAACTGAGCCCACATGTTTGTATTTTAAGCCCAAAATGAACCGGTTTGCATGTTGTGCTCGGACGCTTCCTGCACAGACCATGAAATTGGATGACTTGATGCCCTTGAAAAATATATGTGATAACATTTTGCTCCACATGGGATGGCATGCTCCCTGTGAGATGCCAAGAACAAGTAGTTCCAGTCACCTTTTGCATTGGACTATGGAGTCGAGCTCAAAACTTTCGCTGAAGAAAACAGGGAAACATGTGCACACTACTCTACTAAAAATGAAAACAAACACATGGGCTCTAGAAGGGTCTTATTTATGTACAATCCCATACTAACTGATCTTTACAAAGTGCTAGGTGGAAGCAAACTTCCACCATAGCCACCTAGACTGTCCGATGATAAATTTCTTATCTTTACTGCAGCTGTTCCTAAAAAATCATGGGAAGTATGAAAACAAAATGAGAACATGGATTGGAATGTTTCCCATACCCACAATTGATGATAAGATGAATAATTCTGCAGGCTCTAATGCTTTTTGAAAACACAACTCCATATATGACCCCAATGGGTCACAAAATTTACAATCAGGGGAGCTCAACTGGTAAGAGATTACCTCATGTTCTTCATTGTTGCTCATCCACTGTTTGATGATTTTAAAGTGTACAAGTGGGTGGAGAATTGATGTAGGCCAACCAATACCAGGTGATATTTTCTCATTCACAGGCTCTGGACAAGAGATAAACCACACATTTAGGTCCTTTTCATGCTTCTTTGTGTCTTTTGTAGGTCCAGGATGGCTAATTTCCACCCAATGCCCTTCCTAAATAAATAAAGGAAAAGGATCTATAGTGTGGTCTTGGAAATATTTTATATCCATATTGGAATTCGATTCATAGTTGTCATATGCAGGCTTGCTGCTCCCTAAGTCAACAAAATGTAAGGTAGGGATCTGCTGATCTTCATCTGAATACAAGACTATTTCTTCATTTAAATCTGAGACAACAGGTGCATCAGGGGAAGAATATGTTGCCTCTATGGATATGCAATCCTCAACCTCACCATCATGAGCAAGGCTGCACAGAATATCTGTTTCAAGGACTGAAATATCCTCTGCATCTCCTTCATAAGAGCAACAAGCACGATCTGCCTCCAGTTTTTCTATTTTTGCAGAAAGTGCTTGTACCAGTTTCACCAACTCATCTGAGGTATATCCCTCCTCCTCGCAGCCTTCATCCTCACAAATTTCATCCTCACAGCTTTCATTCTCACAACTTTCATTTGAAACAATCATACCTTGAACACAATCTTTATATTTTTCACAACAACTATGACAAATTAACTTATAAGAATAAAACTTTTGATAGTGCCTATTGAAAGTTGCATGAAATTCTCCCAGGGAGGAGATGCTAATAGGGGATAAGGAGTGATACCATTCACGAGCATCTCATGCTAATGAGAACATGAACATCTTTAATAATACATCCTCATGATGTATCTCCCATTAATGCATGAGTTCATGAAATTCACGAATATGCTCTTCAGGGTTTTCCTCTTTACACTCTCTAAATATGGGCAAAAAATCACCCCATTCATCCATAGTAGGAACAACATTAGGAAAACCAGGAACAAAGGAGAAATTAAAAGGACCAAACCTCCGAGCCAAGATTCTTTCCATTTAGAACCAGTGGAGTCTCCAATCGATTCTTTAATCATGGAGTCTCTAGGTGAATGATATGCAGTCTGAATGTGTCTGGTCTTTGTTCACCATCACAGACCAGATCTGATTGTTGTCATTCTTCCATGGAATTTTCAAGTTGATAAAGCAGCTGCTAAAAGCTGTCTCGAGAAAAATTCTCTCAGTCAGCTTCGAGTGTGCTAGAGGAAACCACAACTAAAATAGTGGAGTCAACACAGTGGATTCACTAGCTTCAAGCACAATCTTCAATGGTTCTGATATCTAATGCACCTTCAGAATCATAAGCTCTTTGTCATTCTATCCCAGGGAAATGTCTTCAATTCGTTCCCCGACAACAATGCCATAAATGTTAGCACTAGAAGTCACCCTCAGATTGCATAGAAGGTAAGCCCAATACCCATCACTTTATATAGTAAATGTAAATGAGTTTTAAGAGGCCAAATGGAGAAGCCTCAATGAAAATAACATTCTAACTCAGAAATCTGGATTGGTATGCGCAAGCAATTGAGGTCATGGATAAAATTCAGTCAGTAAGTTGGATTAAAGGTGAGTAGGAGGAATACTTTGGTGAGAAAAGTGTAGAGGTGTGCCATGAAAATCAGGCCTTCCAACAACCTAAGGAAGAAAAACTTAAACACAAGATCCTCTTGGATTCAAATTTCAAGGAAACTGAAAGAAATCATAACAACATTATAATCAAACATTCATCATAATACAGTTACAACAATCCATGTGAATCAATCAATCATGAACTCTCTCAGTATTAGAGGAAAATAATATGGAGTAAGAAAGATGACTTAGATAAATCAAGAAGTCTCAAATCAAGACATAACCAAAGAACCAATGTTCTTCATCAAAATATTACAATAGCAGGGAGCCTAGCTTAGCCATTCGACCTGAAAAAAATATCAAAACTGCCTATATATACTAAAAATGATGCAACCATCAGGAATGTGATCAGACCCCTACATTCAAAGTTTCCATTCGGTGCCTTCTCTATCAGACTGTACAGGGGTTCTCATGTCAGACACGAGCTCACCTCAGTTATGTGTTTTGCAAGAAAATCCGTCTAGAAGAAAACTTCAGATTGCCAATCTGCACTCACGACCATCCTCAACCTATTTTCCATTTATGGGGTGAGTCGAGGTCTCAACCACTGCCCCCATTTCCATTAACTACCTTTATTGGGATTGGGACAAGGCCTGACACCCATGAATGTTCCAGGTGGTGCCCATGATTTCTTCGAGTCAATCTCAGTGCCTCGAGGCCATGCAAATATTCTTCTATCACCGATATGGGTGCTTTCAGACTTTGGCACAACTTCTCTCCATCAATCCAACCTGCATGCGACCTCGGGCCATAACTTGGTGCTCATATCCAAAGGCACTTCGTGATTTCGTCTTTCAAGAGTTTTCACTCCACATGATTCCAAATATCTTGATTCCCTAACTTGCGAAAAGGCCTTATTCAGATCAACGGTCGAAATTTCTTTGAATTTGACGACCATGATTGCTTCCTAGAAAACCCCAGTCACCAGCTGCTCAACATGCGCTTACCCTTCTTTATGGCCCCTCTTTCCATATGATCACGGGCTATGACCATGGGCCCAATTCCTGGGCGCTTCGTGACGTCGAGGATTTCCTCAATTTAAAACTCCTGAAGCTTATTTCCTTGAAAACTTGGATCATACGCCACGTGTTCCCTTCAAGATCAATGACTCATGTCTCTTCAGGCTTTGGCTCTTTTCATGGTGCTATACTTCATGCAATTTAGAAAATCTGAATACCCGGGGGCCACTAATATGATCCTCACAAGAGATCTCCACCGTCGCAAAACTGAGCCTACCTGTTTGTATTTTAAGGCTGAAATGAGCTACTTTTCATGTTGCGCTTGGATGCTTCCTCTGCATACCATGAACTTGAACGACCTGCTTCCCTTGACAACTATATGTGATAACACCAACAATCGAAAGAGAGTTAATTTCTAGCACATACCTAGAGGTAAACAACATGTGGATAGGGTAACTTGATGTCGTGATCCTTCCACTCCCTTGATACACTTACTTTGGTTCAATCTACCTTTCTCGTCCTTCGTGGGTGCTTTGATAAAAACTATGGCTATATGATAGGGAAAACTTCCCTTTTATAATCAAATGGGAAATAAATGAGATCGAAGGATTAAATGGATCGTACCAGTAACATTTATGGGAAGTCCTCTTGTTTACACTAGAGGACTTTGTATAAAAGTCCCCGGTGTATATCGAAGGACTTTATATGAAGTGTATCGGTGTTAATTAGAAGATAGTATAGGAATTCCTACGGTTTGATCAGAGGAGTTGGCATAAAGTTATGTGGTAAAAACTTGACGTTTCAAGACAATTCAAGGGAAGTGATTTGGTGAGTATTGAATGATTTGAAGATAACTCCTCTAGTGTACACTATAGGAGATTATACTAACTCATTTGAAAAACTCATCTTCAAATTTTTTCTTAAGTGTCCAAAATAAAAAATTCAAACTCAACCAAACTATGAAAATTAAAGTGGCTTGCTTAGAGAGGGAGGAGAAACAATGCTCAATTGTTAAGGACAAAAATCAAGTCAAGATTTTTTCAAAGAAGAGAATAAAGAGGCTCTATTTTATTGGGTGAGGACTTTTCAAGCAATAAATACGAGAAAATGAGGGTTGTTGGTGCTTGGCACAACAAATAGAAACACACTAGGTGAAGCCATGAATCTATGCAGAGTGGTATCCCAACATAATTTTTTTTGAGAATAAAAGAAAGGAAATGCATAAGACAAGAGAGAACTAATAGGTCACATAGTTTTTCAAAATGAATATTTTGACGAGACAAGTTTGTGTGATACAAGGTAGAAGTCAAAACCATGCCTGGAACAAAGTGAATATCATGTAGTAGCTCTTTTTTCAAAATGGATATAGTTTCAAAAAGGCATGAGGAGTACAACAATGAGTTGGAATGTAAGGAATGTTGAAAATACAAATTGCTAATGCATTTCTTTGGTGTTTCTCCACTACTAGTGAGCATCCATAGCCCTGACATAATCACCCAAGTGTCATAAGCCTTGCTCCACTGCCAATGAGCATCCATATCCTCGACAAAGATACTTGCATGTACCACATGATCCAGAATGTCTTTCCTCAAGCCTTTACCTCTTATGATTTGATTCTCTTCTATTTAAAGAGAAGTGGATGAGGGGATTCCAGTCTTCCTTTAAAGACATGAGGGATGACACTTGTGAAATTGATATTTTCCAACTTTAATATAGATGAGAGAACTCCCTAAGTAACATTCAATGGGGTACAACATATGTCTACTCGAAACCAGTTCCTCCTATTCTAAAAAATTATGTTCTTAGGTATGGCCCTTAACTCCTTTCTTTGTTTCATTTTGAGAATAAAATACTCGTATATTGGTAAATTGTGTTCCACTACTATGTCTGACTTGAAGTTATGCATGGCCATGCTACATAGCTGGGGATTAAATTATGCTGAGAAGCCTAGCTACAAATTTCCAAGATTTTGATGCCATATGTGTTGTACTTCAAGTCTCCAAGTACCAATCACCAAGACTTTGAGAGATTCCAAGAGACTATTTGTCAAGAAAGAAAACAAAAGACCAAATAAAGGAAAAAAATCGCAAAGCACAACATCAAATGTAAGAAATGTGTAAAGTTAAAGAAAACTAAGAAATGCAATAAGTAAAAAAAAAAAAATTTCTTTATTTATGTACATGGTAGGAGCTTCCATGAGGGCTAGCTGATGTAGTGTTTTAGGATTTGTACATTAATGGGGATGAGATCAACATCCCCTTCAATATTTTTCACATGGTAGGTTTCCTAGCCAATTTTCTCTTTGATCACAAAAGGGCCAAGCCACAACTACTAAAATTTTGAATATTTTCCTTTATCTTCATGCGGTCTGTCCCACTTGAGAATGAGACTACCAATTGGAAAGTCTTTCTCACGAGCATATTTTTTGTCAAACCAATGTTTAACAATCTATTGGTGATTTTGAGTTTGGTTCTGGATTTGGTGCGGTTCTCTTTTGGATTCAGTAAAGTATCAATTCGTCTCTGGATGATGGGACATTCTCTCCCATGAGACTGATGTGTAAGTTGGAGGGAAGGAAGATAAATATTTGAAGGGAGGATAACTTCTTTCTCGTAGAAAAGGAAATAAGGAGAATTCCTTATTGATGATTTAGGGGTGACATGATCGGACCATCGGGCGTTGGGTAATGCTTTATTCTAGTTTCTTTGCTGATCAACTACAATTTGCTTAAGAATTCAGATCGAGTTCTTATTTGTGGATTCAACCAAGCCATTTCCCCGAGGGTAATAGTTGGATGCGTATTTTAAGGTAATTCCTTTTTTCAAAGAAAATTCAGACAATTTTAAAGATGAAAAATATGTTTCATTATCAAACACAAGAGATTTAGGCACTCCAAACCTGGTGATAATGTGTTGTTCAAGAAAATTCATTGCAACTTCATCATTCACCTTTGTTAGTGGTATTGCTTCAGTCCAATGCGTAAAGTAATCATTAGCAGATAGGATATACTTGTGCTATTTGGATGAATGAGGATGAATCTCACCAATGATGTGAAACCCCCATTGTTTCAAGGTTTCTTCAATATCAACATGCTAAAGTGACACACCAACCTTATACTCTCTTCCAATATTTTTTTGGCAGGTTTCACAACTGTGGGAATATGCACGAGTATATTTAAACAATATCAACCTCGGATATCAATATCTTGTGAGCTATTATGTCACCTGAGAAATTACCTCCAACTGGCCCATCATGCATATCTTCAAGAACTCTATAAACATCGTGTTTTCAAGGCAACAAATTAATACTTCATCGTAATTTTTTCTGAACAAGACACCATGAACCAACTGATATTGTAAGGATTTTAACCTCAACACTCTTTTCCACTTGGAATTGAGGTGTTCAAGAGTTGTACCATGCTGAAGATAATAATTGAGATCATTATAACATGATTTCTCAACAATGAAAACATAGGGAACTTGCTATGTTTAGAGGGTTGGTTCCTCTTGCCATCCATCCTCTTCTTGATTTTCAACATCTTTGATTCTGGTCACCAATTTGCAGAGGTAATGACCTGTGAAGATGTTTTCTGGTTTAAATTCTAGGTCATATTCTTGTAAGGCTATCATCCAGTTACCTCGTATCTTTCCGAGCTCTCGCTACACAAAGAGGGATTTGACCTCTGGGTGAGGAATGATCACTTAGTGTGGTTCTTCAAAATATAAGGTCTGAATTGTTTAATTTCTTTGTGGACAATGAAGGCCTGTTTGTCCACTGGTGAGTAATTCATTGTAATGCCTTATAACCTAGTGATCATGAATGTGATGGGGCATTCATTCCCTTGCTCATCCATCTACATGAGCATTGCTGCAAGAGAATGATCAAATGTAAAGGTGTACAACAAAAAGTCCTTGGTGAAATCTTGACTTTGTAGACACGATGAAACTGCTATAGTGGCYTTGATGTTCTTGAASACCTCATTTTCAATGAATTTCTACTTAATTTKAATGTCCTTTTTTATCATCTGTTGAAGTGGCTTCACGATTTCGACAAAATCTAGAACAAACATCCTTACGAAATTGATCCCGTCGAAAAAGGATTGCATGGAMTTTTTGTTATGYGGTTGTGGGATTTGCATGATTGATTTTGTTCTTTTTGGATCCACTGAAATCCCATATTTGGAAATAACATGCCCCAATRAAATACCTTMTGAAACAACAAATATAGTTTTCTTGGGATTCAAAGRGATACTATACTTTCTGCATTGTTCGAATATCTATTTTAGGTGCTTTGGGTGATCTGTTATTTGCTTAGAATAGACCATGAAATCATCAAKATAGATCACCACAATTTGATYGATTAAACCTTTAAAAKAAATKCCCACTGCCCTTTGAAATGTAGCACCAAGGTTTATTAAACCAAAGGGATTTCTGTGGTATGCGCATGTCCCCCACTTCATTCTAAAACTGGTCTTTAATTGATATGGTTCTKCTACAAGAATCTAATTGTAGCATGAAAACCCATCCTATAAATAAAACATTTCGGAGCTCGAGAGGAGTTGCAATATTTGTACCATAGGGGGAACTGGATAATTATCTTTGTCGAAGGCCCAATTTAGATTCCAAAAATCTATGCAAATTATAATTTCCCCCTAGTTTTTTCTGACATGCACCATGTTATATACCTAGGTTGAATGATGGACCTTGAAGATGATCTGGGCATCTAGGAGCTTCTTCAGTTCATTCTATATGAGCGGTTCAAGGGTTGGCTGTATTTTCCTTAAATTTTGCTGAAACAGTTTGACACCTTCTTTGATGGGAATCACATGTTGAATGATGCAGGTGTTATAGGTCGTCATGTCTTTATACATACATGAAAATACATCACAATACTTCTTGAACAATTGTGTAAATGTATGTTTCTTTTCCTTTGAACAACATGTGCCCAAATTGATGTACTTGGGTTGTTCAAGGGTTCCTAGGTTAACCAAAAAATGCATCATGGTTGAAATGTTAGTCTTTGGATTTACGGGCCTTCTAAACTTAGTTTGAAAATAAAATAGCTTCTCAAGTGATAACACATTCTTTGGGATGCACTTCATTTTCACTTTGCTTGCTTCATATTGATATTTTTGAATATCTTGTTCATGAGCTTCATCATATATTATAGATTCTAAGAAGACATCTAAAATGGTAAGGGAATTGATGATTTTAATATCATTATTGAATACCCTCCAGTTCATGACATTATCCGGTATTGAAGGCCTGAAAATTATTTCAGCTAAAAAACCATCATCAAGAGGCATGAACCTAGATGTTCGGTTTTCCAATATGTTTGCGTTAGTATTTTGATTATGAGGTATAGAAGTAATGTTAAATTCTTTAAAGCAATATATTAAATTCCATACCTCATGTTGATAACTTTTTAAATGAGGGGACATGCAGTGAATGGTATTCCTTATTTGTCAAACAAATATATTTGAATCACCAAATTATCAAATGTATTTTAACTTTAAGTGGATGGCCTTCTTTAGACCTTGGACTAAGGCTTCGTATTTTGTAGTATTATTGGTGCATTCAAACTTGAGGTAGCATGATATAAGAGTTTTATTTTGTTTGGGATCAATCAATACAAATCCCACTCCGACTCCTCGTTGTATATGGAGCCATTGAAAAACATGGACCACATTTTAGTATGTACATATTTGTTAGTTGCACAAAAATATAAATCTTTTAATATAGTACAAGGGGTTATTATGTGTACGTGGAAGGATTTCAGATTGTAAATTTGGTTGTATTTCAGATAACTATGCTTCATAACAACCATGGTCAATCTCTAAGAAATAATTACCCTGAATAGATTGTGTGAAGTTGAAAGTCTTGTTTTTACCTTCTAATTTGGTTACTACGTGTTTCATGTGAGCCTCGCTATAAATGTGAATCTGATTGGGTTTACCTTTATGCAAGAGACAAACGTGGGACTAGTTTGTAGAAAAATAGCCTTGGAGTTTAGCTGACCAATCTCTACTCAACAACAAACCATAATTGTCTAGGATGTCAACAAAAACAATGTTAATAACCCGATGAATCCTTGGGTAAGAGGCTAATACGATCTATACATCTTTGAGCTCTCCTCTTTCTTTTACATATGACCTATATAATTGTATGATTCTTATGGTATTCAATTGTGGTACAATGCTTATTCTTTGGCATATCGAATAGGGCATGGTGTTGGAAGAATCACCAGAATCTACCAAACAATTGTGTACATTGAAATTAAAAATTTCATATGTAAGGAGAAAAGGAGGGATTTGGGACTTTGAATAGGCACTTATACTTGTTGCATTGACAGCGAATTTGATTTCCACTATATGAATTTTATTTTCTTCTGCAGTTTTAGAAGTGTTGTCAATTACAACAATGCCTTTCTTTTTGATGCAACCCTCCCAACCTGCAGGTCGGAAGTCCACACTTAGTAGGATCGTTCTTCTTCTACTGGCCCAAAGAGATCTCAACAATTGGCTCTTCTATTCCCCTTTCGAGAAATCTGCACCCACAGAAAACCTCAATGAATCTCCCTTCGCACTTCGGGAGAGCTGACTTTGCGACTTTGCGAGTCTTGTGGTCAAGCGGCTATGCCTTTAGACCTCCGAACACCGATATGCCGAGTTCCGATAAACGCTGGAATGCTAAGGTTCGACCTCCACAAGAAATCAACGGTTCTGGAGCTTTTCCTTGATCCAACGGTCAACGCTATTTCACGCACCGGGAGCTCGATATACAAGAGCTCTATGTCTCCTCTACCTTCCGGTCCTGAAATCCCGAAAGACTTGTGTGCCTGCTTCAGGTCCCACAACCCTTGTCGGGAACCTCCACGTTCTTCCACGCGTCTCTTCACCAACTCTCCAGCTGCCATGGGCTTCTGCCACCTATCGTCTCCTCACGATATGGTAGCCCATGTAATTTCTCTATTTTGGGTATCGGGGGTCCTAGACTCGTGATCCTAACCTTATGTCGCCACGAACCCTGAATTATCGAATCCCGAAGTTCTCTCTTTCTTGTTTCGTGGATTTGATCCGCCAACCTCTTGTCTTACCGTCATTCATTCAAACCCTGAATTTCCGAATTGCTCAGACCCCGCCACGTGTCCAAGTACTGGCCCCACTATGAAATCTTCCGTTGTGTCGGGGTTTTGAATTTCACAATTTCACGAATCCAAATGTCGAAGCTTCGATCCTTCCACCCACGAATTCCTAAAATGAACTTTTAGGGATAGATCCAATGGTCCACGTCGATCTTGTTCAATGACTCTGGTTTCCCTTGGGCTTGTGCTTCAGAACAACACCCTATAACCTCCTTTCTCCTCTGCAAGATCCGACGACTCGCGAGACTTTGAGAATTCTCCACGGAGAATTCCAACTGTCCATTTTCCCTTCAAGAACTTCTGCACTCGTAAACAAAGTGTTTTTCCATGGAACTTAACCTCCTGCAACACAAACTTGTGACACCTCCTTTCAATGCCTCAAGGCACCAACCTTCTGTGATTTTCTTCGACAACTGTGAAGACTCTATCCCTCCTGATATTTCTCCAAATTCGAGTCTTAAAGAAGACTCCTGCACACACTCCTTGCGGAAAATCCTTCAATTACTTCAAATAATTAAAGTCCTTCGACTCTGCGCATTCCTTGCAGCAGCAGTCTCTCAACAATCCTTCAGGTCTTACAAACCCTGAAACTACTCTCGGCCTGCACACACTTTTCACAGCTCCTGTGCCTAACTACACTTCTGAGGAAATGAGAACAAAAGCTATCCTATCTGAGCTTTCAGAGACAAACCTCTGAACCCTTTGTCAATGCACTCCTTGCAGACAATTCAACTGCACTCCTTGCAGGAACTCTTGCTCAGATAGAGAAACAATTGAAACTCATCCCTTACTCCCTCTCAGAATTCAAACACAAAGCATGAAATCATATACACAACATATAAAGAAAATGTATAATAGAAAGTAAACATCCATGAGCATAATATTCAACAGGCATACACAGAGAACAAATACGACACCATGAATTTGAATCGAAGCTCTTTCTATTGATTCAAATCTCTGTACATGGGTGTTTTCAACTACAACTCTCTGCTCTCTTCCTTATGCGCTATGCTCATAATAATCTTACAACTATACAATGAGGGTGTCTATATCTCATTTCCCTCTTGTGCTCTAAACTGTCTAATCTAAGCATTAAATTCTATCTACCTACATTCATTACGCATAAATTCCTCCTATCTACTATGGACGAGAGCGAATCACTCAAGGTCCTTTTACAATAATACAAGTATGCCTCCATTTAATGACTTCATTAATATTTCAAAAAATTTAAAAAAAAATGTGCTTGGTGCTTTCCCAACTATCTCTTATCTCCGTGCCGGCTCGCTTCTAGGTATGCTTGCACGCCCTTGCGATGCTCATGCATCATACTCCCTCGCTTGAAAATTTTCATGGGCTCCTATCCATGAGCTCGCGCATGGTGTGTCCATGCTTCTGCATTTTGGCTTCGTTCTCCCAGTTGACATCTTCAACTGGATGGCCCTTCCACTTGACCAAGTATTCAAAGTATTGCTTTCGCCTGGTCTTCTTACCAACTCTTTTGTCCAGTATGCGCTCCATCTACGGCTTTTCTGCAACTGGCATTTGTTTTGTCCACTGAAACTCTAGCTGTTCATTTCCTTCTTCTGCTTCCTCAGCTTTATAAGGGTACAAATCTAAGATATTGAATATCGGAGAAATTTCGATCCCATCGGGTAATTCAATCTCATATGCATTCGCCCCAAATTTCTTCAAGACCTTACATGGTCCGATTTTCTTCATTTTCAATTTATTATATGTTCATCTCGGGAACCTTTCCTTTCTCAGATGTGCCAGAATCAAATCACCAACCTCAAATTGAAGTTGTCTCCTGTGTTGATTTGCTCTCTGCCTATATTCTTGGTTCAAACTCTGCAATCATTGTTTCACCTGCCTATGAAGTTCCTTCATTGCCTCTGCGAAATCTTCTACACTAGTGCTCCTAGTCGCAGTTTGTTCTGAATCCCTCAGCTCAGAAATCCTCTCAGTTGCATGCCATAGACAATCTAAAATGGACTATGTCCTGTGCTCCTATTAAGCGAGTCGTTATAAGCAAACTCCACCTGTGGTAATATATTGTCCCACTGGCTGTGGTGTTCTGTCACCAAGCTCCTTAGGAAGTCTCCCAGACTCCTGTTCATGATTTTCGTCTGTCCATCTATCTGAGGATGATAAGCTGAACTAAACAACAAGTTTTTTCCCAGCTTCTTCCATAAGGTTCTCTAGAAGTGTCCTACAAACTTAGTGTCTCGATCCGAAACTATGCTCCTTGGCAAGTTGTGAAGTCGAATGACTTCTTTGAAAAACAGGTTCACAGTGTGAGTTGCTTCACTGGTTTTCTGACATGGAATGAAATGTGCCATTTTGGAAAATATATCCACCACCACAAAGATTGAGTCAAACCCTCTTTGTGTTCTTGGCAACCCCAATATGAAGTCCATGCTAACTACATCCCACGACCTCTCAGGTATGGGTAATGGTTGATAAAAACCTGCATTCTGGCTCTTTCCTTTTGAATGTTGACAAATTCTACATCTGTCCATGAATCTTTTGATGTCTTCTTGCATCCCTGGCTAAAAATATGACTCATTCAACTTTGCGAACGTCTTTTCATGACCGAAATGTCTGGGCAATCCTCCACTATGTTTCTCCTTCAGCAAATTCTCCCTCATGGAGCATTTTGGAATACAAAGCTGATTACCTTTAAACAATAATCCTTCTTGGATCATGTATTCTTCCCATTGGCTTCTATCCATGAGAATTGGATTCTCAGCTGCTTCATGTGCCTCTTTAAAATCTGGATCATCTCTATACATGTCCCTGAGATCATAAAAACCCAATGTTTTGACTCTAAACTCCTGAAATAGCAAACACTTCCTGCTCAAAGCATCAACAACTTTGTTAGCAGTACCAGAAATATGTTTAATCACAAAAGTGAAATTTTGCATATATTTAACCCATTTTACATGTCTTTGATTCAACTTCTCTTGTTGAGTCACAAATTGCAATGCATGATTATCACTGTATAAGACAAACTCCTTGGGAATCAAGTAATGTCTCCATTTTTTCAATGCCTGAATGATAGCATAAAACTCCTTGTCATACGTGGAGTATTTGACTTTGTCTTCGTTCAGCTTCTCATTGAAATATGTTATCGGCTTATCTTCTTGACTCAAGACCACCCCTATTGCAAATCCACTTGCATCACATTTCACTTGAAATGTCTTTTGGAAATCAGGCAACACCAAAATTGGTTGTTCCATGATTTTCCTTTTCAACATATTAAAACTCTTCTCAGCCTCTTCTGTCCAGTAAAAAGATTTGTGTTTCTTCTTCACTGTGTCCATCATCGGTGCACTAATTCCACTGAAATTCCTGATGAACTTCTGGTAGAAACTAGCTAATCCATGAAAAATTCTCACCTCAAATATATTCTTTGGTGATGACCAATTCTTAATCACCTCCACCTTATCTGGATCCATCCTCAACTTATCGGCAGAAATAACAAACCCCAAATAAATGAGCTATGTCTTCATGAATGAGGAATTCTTCATATTTATCAACAACTTCTCTTGCTTTAACCTCTGCATCACTGTAGCCAAATGTTTCAGATGCTCTGCCTTTGTTTTACTGAAAATCAGTATATCATCAATGTACACAATAACAAATTTTCTGATGAAATCCTTCAGGACTTCATTCATCAATCTCATGAAAGTACTCGGTGCATTTTTTAAACAAAACGACATAACAAGCCATTCATATAACCCTTCATTGGTTTTGAATGCTGTCTTCCATTCGTCACCTTCTCTCATGCGGATTTGGTGATAACCACTTTTCAAATCAATCTTTGAAATTTTTTTGGCCCCACTCAAGCAATCCATCAGATCATCCATCCTTGGCAATGGAAATCTGTACCTGATGCTTATTTTGTTGATTTCCCTTGAGTCAGTACACATCCTCTAGCCTCCATCTTTCTTCGGACTGAGTACCGTCAGAACAACACATAGACTCAAGCTTTCTCTGACTAATCCTTTGTCCATTAAATCCTGGACCTGTCTTTTGACCTCTTCATTCTCTTGCGGCGTCAATCTATACACTGCTTTGTTTGGAAAACTAGCTCCAGGTATGAGATCAATATGACGATTCACACTTCTGATCGGTGGCAACGAACGAGGTAGTTCATCCACTACTATGTCAGCGAACTCTTCCAGTAGTTCCTAAACCTCTTCTGGTTCATCTACCCTTGTGCTGGTTAAAACAATCTTTGGCTTCCTGACCACAATAAATTGTGGTTCCTCCTTATTCTTAACCTCTGTAAGAAGTTCCTTCCCACTCATGAGAAGTATAGTGTTTTTCACCTCCAGTTTTATTTCTTTATCTTTGATCGGCAATAGCATGTGAGTTCTCCCATTTTTCTCTAGGGTGTATGTGTTCATTCTCCCGTCATGAATCACATTCCTATCATACTACCATGGTCTACCTAGCAATAGATGACAAACATCCATAGGAATAACATCAAAAAGTATTTCATCTTTATACCCTCCTATTTTAAACTCAACTAAACATTGCTTAGTGACATTTACCTGATGTCCTTTTTGCAACCACGAAACTCTGTATGGGCTTGGATGATCAATCGTCTCCAGCTCCAACTTTTCTACCATCTCTGTTGAAACAAGATTATCCGTGCTACCACTGTCTACAATAAATTTACATTTCCAGTCTTTGGTTTTGCACGTAGTCCGAAAAAGTCTATTTCTTTGGATTGAACCCTCCACCTCCTTCTCTGGTGTCAAAAGAGATTTTCGCATCATCAACGATATTCTGCCTTCAACATCCCCTGCCTCAACATTTTGCCTTTGTGCTTCGGAAATGTGAGTCTCTCCTTCCTCTTTATTCTTGTCTGGACATTCATAAGACTTGTGTTCGACCTTTCCACATGTGAAGCATGTTATCACTCCACCTCTTCCTCTTCCTCTACCTCTAGTACGAGGAAAAATGTTGTTATCAGCATACTCTCTTCTCTGATCAGCATACTGCCTTCTCTGTCCAACATATTTCCCTTTCTATGAGCTTCCACCTCTCTCAATCTGAGGTTGAGGTTTCTTCTAGTCTTCCTTAGGCTTTTGATTTCTATCTTGGACAACTGATTTTTCCCTGGCTTGACTTCTGCCTCGGCCTGTTTGACCTTGTTTTCGGCTCAGCTTCTCTTCCGCCTTTATAGCCATTTGATAAGCATCTTCCACCGTTCGGATGGTCATCATGCTCATCTCATCCTGAATTTCGTATCTCAGACCATTCATATACCTGGCAACCTTTTCATCATTACTTTCATGATGACCTTCTCTGATGTTCAGCCTGTAGGACTCTTCAGTGTACTCCTTCACTGTCATTAGCTTCTGTCTCAAGTTCTGCATCCTTCGAAACAGAGTAATTTGGTAATCTCTGGGAATGAATTTCGCTTTCATCTTTGCAATCATCCTATCCCAACTCTTGATTTTTTGCTTACCTTGGCAGCGTCTGTCAGCTTGCATTTCATCCCACCACAATGCTGCATGTTCTTTAAGTCTCGTGACAGCATGTTTGACCTTCTTGTCTTCTTCGACATATTCATAGTCAAAATATGTGTCCAAAGATCTAATCCAGTCTAGAATCTCTTCAGCATCCAAGTTTCCCTCATAAACTGGAATGTCCATTTTGGCTCTTGCACTCATTCTTGCAACAGCTCTAAGCAAGCGTTCATGTGCTTCATATTCTGTTGTGACTTCTTCTCCATGTCCATCTTCATCTTTGCTTTCGAACTCACTGACATCTCCAATATCAGCTCTGTGCCTTTGTTTTATTTCCACATCCACAAGTCTGGTGCGAATGTCATGCAGATCTCTTTCCACTTCTGGATTCGACACCTGCCTACCCCTTCCTTCTGGCATTTCCCTATCCTCTGGCAGATCGGGTGTTTTCCTGTCTCTTCTCCTCGGCGGCATGGCTGAAATTCCTTCTCACTTTTCCTGCCTGAAATATACAAACAAGAATCAGGCTCTGATACCAAGATGACACAGCCCTCCCAACCTGCAGGTCAGAAGTCCACACTCAGTAGGATCGTTCTTCTTCCACTGGCCCAAAGAGCTCTCAACAATTGGCTCTTCTATTCCCCTTTCGGGAAATCTGCACCCACAAAAAACCTCGACAAATCTCCCTTCACACTTCGAGAGAGATGACTTCGCGACTTTGTGAGTCTTGTGGTCAAGCGACTGTGCTTTCAGACCTCCGAACACTGATATGCCAAGTTCTGATAAACGCTGGAATGCTAAGGTTCCGCCTCCACAAAAAATCAACGGTTATAGAGCTTTTCCTTGATCCAACGGTCAATGCTATTTCGCGCACTGGGAGCTCGATATATAAGATCTCTATGTCTCTTCTACCTTCCGGTCCCGAAATACCAAAAGACTTGCATGCCCGCTCTGGGTCCCACAACCCTTGTCGGGAACCTCCACATTCTTCCACACGTCTCTTCACCAACTCTCCAACTGATGTGGGCTTCTTCCACCTGTCGTCTCCTCGCGATCTGCTAGCCCGTGTAATTTCGCTATTTCGGGTATCAACGGTCCTAGACTTGCGATCCCAACCTTATGTCACCGCGAACCCCAAATTCCCGAATCCCTAAGTTCTCTCTTTCTTGTATCGGGGATTTGATCCGCCAACCTCTTGGCTTACCCTTGTTCATTCAAACCCTGAATTGTCGAATTGCTCAGACCCCGCCACGTGTCCAAGTACTGGCCCCACTATGAAATCTTCCGCTGTGTCGGGGTTTCGGATTTCGCAATTTCGCGAATCCAAACGTCGAAGCTTCGGTCCTTCCACCGAAAAATTCCCGAAATGAAATTTCAGGGATAGATCCAACGGTCCACGTCGATCTTGTTCAACAAATCTGGTTTCCCTTGGGCTTTTGCTTCAGAACAACACCCTATAACCTCCTTGCTCCTCTGCGAGATTCGACGGATCGCGGGACTTCGAGAATTATCCACAGAGAATTTCGATCGTCCGTTTTCCCTTCAAGAACTTCTGCACTCGTAAACAAAGTGTTTTTCCACGAAACTTAACCGCCTGCAACACAAACTTGCGACACTTTCTTTCAATGCCTCAAGGCACCAACCTTCTGTGATTTTCTTCGACAACTACGAAGACTCTATCCCTCCTGAGATTTCTTCAACTCCGAGTCTTAAAGAAGACTCCTGCACACACTCCTTGCAGCAAATCCTTCAATTACTTCAAAGAATTAAAGTCCTTCGACTCTGCGCATTCCTTGCAGCAACAGTCTCTCAACAGTCCTTCAGGTCTTACAAACCCTGAAACTACTCTTGGCCTGCACACACTTTGCACGGCTCCTGTGCCTAATTGCACTTTTGAGCAAATGAGAACAAAAGCTATCCTATATGAGCTTTCAAAGACAAACCTCTGAACCCTTTGTCAATTGAAACTCATCCCTTACTCCCTCTCAGACTTCAAACACAAAGCATGAAATCATATACATAGCATATAAAGAAAATGTATAACAGAAAGTAAACATCCATGAGCATAATATTCAATAGGCATACACAGAGAACAAATACGACACCATGAATTTGAATCGAAGCTCTTTCTATTAGTTCAAATCTCTGTACATGGGTGTTTTCAACTACATCTCTCTGCTCTCTTCTCTATGCGCTATGCTCATAATAATCTTACAACTATACAATGAGGGTGTCTATATCCCGTTTCCCTCTTGCGCTCTAAACTATCTAATCTAAGCATTAAATTCTATCTACCTACATTCATTACACATAAATGCCTCCTATATACTATGGACAAGAGTAGATCGCTCAAGGTCCTTTTACAATAATACAAGTATGCCTCCATTTAATGAATTCATTAATATTTTAAAACATTTTCAAAAAAATGTGCTCAGTGCTTTCCCAGCTGTCTCTTACCTTCACGCTAGCTTGTTGCTGGCTATGCTTGCATGCCCTTGCGATGCTCCTACATCACTTTTGAGATTTGTTGGTGTTGAAAGTATCAAGAAGGAGATCAGATTATTGTGGGAATGTGAAGATATCATACATAGAAATGTTGGCTTTAGTTTTCTTCATGTCTTCAATAACACTATACTCTAAAGTGTGCGTTACTAATTTTTTTATTGTTGTGTTTTATTGTAGATTGTTAGCTTTTCCATTGGCTTTTGGATTGTTGGGATTAATGTTGTTCATAGTTTGATTTGACATACTAGATTTGTTGTTGCTAGCTGGGATGCTAGTGTTAAGATTTATTACTGGATGTGGTTGGAGCTGGGGTGCTTGGTTTCAAAGCGAGAACACATGGTATGATTTTCCTGAGAGGGGTGTTGGATTTTGAAGGAGAAGTACTTAGGATAACAACTTTGCTGCGTAGATTGTAATCTCTGGGGGAAACTTTTATAACTTGTGTATCTTTAATAAAAAATTCTTCATTTTTTTCATTATTTGAGTCAATACACCAATCCCACAAGGACATAGCAGACTCTTGAGGGGCTTCCTCGATAGTCTCCTTTTTTTATGCTTCGGTGGGTTGTCGTCATTTAAGATCTTCTAATCTAGTAGTTGGTTGATAACAAAGGTCATGGAGTTGACCCACTGGGGACAAGTTTTTTTGAAGTGATTTTGTTGGTGGTATGAGTAGAATTTATCACTTCCAAAGGTATCCAAGTTTAACGTGAGTTGTGGTACCTTGGGTGGCTTGGGTGGGTTGTCATTCCTTTTTAAGAATGGATGGAAAGGTATGGCTCTTGAAGGCCCCTCTACAAAATTCTTCTTGATATCAACAACTTCATTTGATGACTTCTTAACTAAATTAACCACACTATCAATATCCTTCGGTTCCTTTTCATGGGGTTTCGTTAGAAACAATGGTTGTTTTCTAGCTGATTTGGTTTCTCCGAAATATGGGTGACTATCGTAAGAGGATAACTCTTTCTACATAGTTTTGGATTCTTCAAAAATCTGAGCCAAAGTGTCCTTACCATCTCGTTTAACAAACATGCCTATAGAAGGAATTAGAGATGAAGTGTAGTATTCAATGGCTAGGGATTGTAAAGGGGCTATCTCAACACTAAATTTAGTGAGGATTGCAATGAAACCTTGATTTAAGTCCTTCACTTTTCCCCCTTTTTCCATTTTTATGGATCCTAACTCCTTGTATAAGATGGTAGTGGTTTTTCGTTCCCCAAATTTCCCAATAAAAGCTTTCTCAAAGTGCCCCAAACTAGTTATGGAACTAGGTGGTATATTAAAATACCATGTGGATGCTCTACCTACGAAGGTATAAGGGAAAATCCTACATACAATGTCATTGTGTTGAACATTAAGGAGGCAGGTAGCTAAAAATAAATTTTTAACATGATCCTAGAGTGAACCAGGTCTGTCTGGGTCAAATTTTAGAAGGAACTTTTTCAGTTTTCTGGGAGATTCATGTAAAGGCTCTACCAAATTCAGAGAGGCTTTAGACAACCATTGTGGGATTACTTCCCTTCATTCTTGATGTTCACCCATGATCTATTCAAGATTAATTTATAGGCTTTCACCTTAAAAGTTATGCTCTGATTCAGGAGGGGTAGGAGGGATCTAATTTAAAGACATTGGTACTTCATGGAAGGTGGTTTCAATCACATATTCTATAGAGTCAACATGAATATTGGGGTAGCTATTTGGTTTTCTTCCCTGGGTAGTTCTTATCCCAGGGATCTATGAGGCTATAAGTAACTTACCAAGCAATTTGGTGCAGTCTCGAGTTATATGATGAGTTTTAGTAAATTCTTCATAGGGTATACGAAACCAAGTTTCTTTATAAGTTTTGGGACTGCCAGAGGCACTTTCGAATGCAGGGTTCATGTATTCAAAGGTAACTTCCTATTCAAAATTTATATGAGGAAAATGAGTTGGAATAAGGGTGTTTTAAAAGGACTGGTCGTGAGTGTGCAATGAGTTTATATAAGCCATACAATTTTAGACCCTCCTTCAAGTTCCAATTCTATTGACAGGGCATAATTTCTCAATAATAGTAAGGGGTACTCCCTAATACACAGTCCCAATTAGACTATGCATCGTTTGGTCTAAAGGACTCATCTGAATTCTGGCCCGACCGCCATTACTGGTTATGAGGGTGAAATATGAATGGTTATGCAAGTGAAATATGTAGATGAAGACTATGTAAAAGAAACATAAATAAATCTAATCTAATTCTAGTCTATCCTATCCTATTTAGGAGAAATTTATCGCGATTGAATGAGTTGTAATGAAACCAAGCTCTGCTTAAAAAAAAATCATGTAGCACTCATGCAGGTGAAAATTTAGAAGCACATGCATACAAATATATAACTAGATAAGTGTAAATTATATTTCAACATACATCAACAAATCATATGCTCAGGACATAAAGTATAAGAAAGAGTAACTAAACTACAAGAATAACATAGATTGCATCAAAAAATTCTATAAGCAAACATGCACTTACAACCCATGTAAGTAGCTAACATTCTATTGGAAATAGTTCAGAACAAAAATAAATTCACATAAGTTCTTCTCTTTGTCAAAGTTTCCCTTGAGGGCTTCTCAATATTCATTAACCAAGTATTTTCTCCAAAAAGAGTTCAAGAGTGTATACAAATCTTGAAGAGCCCCTTCAAAATGGGTCTCTTCCCTTATTTATACAATTATTCTTAATTGTTAAAGATGACTTCTTACATTCCTAAAGAAGTAGTTACAAAACTATTCAACCCCCCTCTACAGATTTGATGACATGTGTATACAGTGAAGACAAAATTGAAGGTAGTTGGAAAAAGACAAAATAGAATACATTTAACAACAATTTTGAATTGATATTTTGTATTATTCATCGTCTTTTGTATTTAACATATGTTGTCCATATTTCCAATTGATCATATAGAGACACGACTCTATGGTATGCCATCTCTTTAAGAGCAATTGTATGCATGGATGTGTTGTCTTTGAGTTTATGCATATCCTTTGATAACATGGCCATGAATTCCTTAATCATCGTATGCAATTTAGTTGGTTGTATAAGATGTTGTTTGATTAAGTACATCATAAATTTGGTGGCTAATTTAGTGATTTCTTGCCTGGAGTTTTTTCTATCATGTAGTTTGTCAACAAGTTCTTCCATTATGAGATTTTTCCCAGCTCTTCTAATGAGGGGAGTTGACATCTCTTGATAAAGTCTTGTGCCACTTTGTGAAATTGCAAGTATATCTCCATTAAACTGGTGGTTTCTCTGTCGGCCCTTTTCCTAGCTTGTTGACAATTCTCCAATGCGTAGAGGTATGCCTTTCTTTCTCTTCCTGAAGGGAGAGGGAGCTCACATGATGCATTGGGGTTCTCTGTAATCCACTTGTCAATATCATCTATACACTCCCGGATAGTGTTGAAATGTGTATTCTTGGCCTATACTCTTCTATGTTCATCAATCATGGTGTCAACTGTTTGTTGAAACAAGTGCATGTGGGCGTATATGTCAATGATCACCTCTTCTAGTTCCGTTATGACCTTATCTACACTAGATTTGAATATTTGCAAGCTTCCCTCATCGACATTTACATACTGGAGATATTCCTCTAGTTCTATGATCCTTTCCTCCTTCTCCAGTTTTTGTCGGCATAAATTACAAACGTTATCTTTCATGGCGTTCATGAAAGCGAAGCTAGCTGAGTCTATGGCAATTGGATCTTCATTGACATTTCCTGTTATAGGGGTCTATGTAAGAACTGAAAGTGGATTTCCCCCTATCACCGACATTTTCTTCACTTTCTCTTGTACAATCCTACCCAACACTTTGTCGTATGTGAATTTATTTAAATTGGGAAATTCATTTTCCTTGAATAGGGCATGAAACCCAAGATCCAACCCACTGAATGGGTTGTGACGATTGACACATTCTATGAATACCTTTGGGATATTGATGTCCATCAGGGACGTCTCATTATTTCTAGTTTCTTCATCCTCCTTGCATTGTTCTTCTTCATCTGCTTTGTCTGCAAGTTCCTTAGCTGCCCTTTGTGTTGCCTCTACCATTGCTACCTCATTTGTTGTTGCCTTTTCAAATGTTTCCTTTTGTTCAACTTCTTTATGGGTAGATACCTTTGATTTATCTTCTGCTATGGTTGTTGTTGCATCAACTTTAACCTATTCAGTAATCTTCCTCTTCTTATCAACAACACCATTCTTCTTCTTTTTGAACTTTTCTTTCTTCCTCCTTTTCTTGTATGCTATTGTTTCTTCTTCCTCTACAGATCCCAATTGCACATATGTAGTTGTGACATATGTCCTTTCTGCTACCTCTTCTTCTTCTTTCCTTTTGGCCTCATCTCTTGCCTCTTCTTCATTGTCAATCCTTCCAATAGGATTACCACGAATTTTGAATATGAATTCATTGTAGGTCCTCACACCGCAATGTACTTCTTCTTCTTCCCAAACCTATGCTGTGTATTCCCATGGAATGTCGAGCTTGTTGAAGTGTTCTTTGATGAAATTATTCGGGTCGTGCCTTCTGAACCTTTCTTCCCTGAAGTGGTATAACTGTTGGAGTTACTTCACGCACACCTAGGATTTCTTTTTCCTAAGGTATTTTCCTTGTTTATTAGTCATAATTAGTCATTATCGAGTCTCCTATATTTTAGGGGAGAATATTCCACCTGGAGAATATTCTCTTTCAGTTGAAACTTTAGTTTGACTAGTTGAGTTGAGTCTAGATGCTGCATTGGTTTTTTCACCATGAAACATTAGGATAATCACCATGATAATGCAAACCTACCTTGGGATCATCATCATACCGGCACATTAACCTTGATTCCTTGATCTACTCCTCACTACACTCTGTTCAGTTAGTTAACTGAAGACTAGTTGACTAGTTAACTCAGCTAGGTGGCAGTTCACTCCCATAACTTCCTAAGAGACTAGACTAGGTGGAAGTTCACTCCCGTAACTACTGGTGTGTGTCTAGATCACTCTAGAACACCACTATGGCACATTGGTTCTCCTCCAGTGCACATTGATTGATTTATACAGAGTATATCATGTGTAAATTATTCATTATTCATAATGGTTAATGAGAATTCTTCTATTCTTTCTCTCCTTCTTCTTCTTTCTCAATTTCTCTCTGCAAATGTGTGTAGTATTTTATAGCTATATCTATTCTATGTAGGTTCAAAAAATTTACATGGTATCAGAGTTGATGGGATGCTAAGAAAAAGCTACACCAAATTTTTGCAGGTACAAAAGATTGAAGACAACGGAAAGATGGGTTTCCAAAAATAATTCATTCTTACACCTTACAACTACTTTGCATGGAAGGAGAAAATAGTCATACATATCTGAACTGGAGGATTTTACAGGTTAAAATTGAATACAGATATAGAACTGACATCATCCATAGAAAAATCCAAGTTCTTAAATCAGATGGATGAAGCACTCAAAATGATTTGCAGTATTATTTCTCCCGATCTCCGTTTTCACATATCTTCCTCCCAATAAAGCCCATACCACCTTGGAAGGGCTCTTTGGAAAATAGGATGAGATGAGGGGACACATGCTAGAGGTGGAATTTTTCACATTGGATCCAAAAATATTCGACAATATCCAATATTTCTTTACAAAATTCAAGGATCTACTGTTGCAACCCAAAGCTTGAGGGGTTGATAAATATAATGAGGAGAAACAAATAATTCTCAACATACTCTCCAAACTTGGTCCTGAATTATTTTTATTTGTATCCACATTCCATTCTATCAGATTCTCCTCTGGAGCCACCTGGAAGATGCCTTCTCTTGAGGAATTTATTGAATCCATGACACAAGAGCAAACCAAGCTCATCAACATGGGAAAAATCAAAGGCTCAAAGGTGCATGAATTTACTGTGCAATATGGAAGCCATAAATACCATAAATATAAATAAAAATACAAAAGGAGAGATCATGCACATCTGAAGAAGGAAGGATACACAAAACCCTTCACTGATGCCTCCGAATCCAAAGGGAAAAAGGGAAAAAAAGGGGAGAAATGCACGTACTATCACAAAGGATTCCATCCAGAATCCACATGCATGAAAAAACAAATAGATATAATGTCTCAAATACTTCATAAAACCAACCTTGGATATCGCATCCCGAGGGTGCCAAGGATAAGAAGCCATAAGATCTGAATTCCAAGAAAGGTAATTCTAGCCATGCCTTGATTGCGATCAACTCCTCTCCCGATGCTTGGATCATAGATTCAAGAGAATAAAATCACATGGCTTCCTCAAAAGAATTCTATTATTCATTGGATGCATGAAAATTTCCCCCTATTATAATGGGGGACAACTCTTCTGTCAAAGCCACTAACAAAGGAAGGATTGAACTCACCAATGGAAGCTTCGAGAATGTGCTGCATGTTCCCAAACTTTCCGTCAACCTTCTCTCCGTGTATCAGATGAATAATTCCACCACTGGAAATGAATCCATATTCACACCAAATTCAGTGGACATATATGACATGCAAACCAACTCTAGGGTTGCTTCCGGTGAGGTAAATCATTAGTCTAGATTGTATACATTTTCTGAATTCATTGAACCAAATTCTGCTTTACTGCTTACTCATGCTGATGAAAGTAGTAGGATATGGCACGAAAGGTTTCGACATTTGAATTTAAAATACATGAAACAACTTATGTTAGGGACCTAACCCCTCACGTAGGTAGAATAATATATTTTTATGTAATGAAGGTCAATATTAATAAGGCCTTGCAATAAGGAATAATGAGTCGAATGTAAGAAGACCTAATAGAAGATTCCACTTCTAGAAGGATCTTCCTCTAGATGGTTCTTTTGATAGACATATTTAGTATAAATAGGAGTCGAGGGTATGAGAACTGTTGTCTTGGATATTATTGTAATAGAGCTCTACTCGACTGGAGGTTTCCCCCTCAAAGAGGCAAGTGAAAATTGCTCTCAGTAATCAAAGTGCTCACTCTGGTGTTATTTTGGTATTATATTGGTATTATTGTGGTGTTATTCTGGTTATATTGTTTTTCGTTTACCATTTCTATCATTTTATTTCTGTTCTGCATACGTTTTATATATGGAATATTACAAGTGGTATCAGAGCACTTTCCTCAGCAGAAAATTGTGGGTTAATTTTTTTCAGGGTAGAGACGTATTTCGACATCTTTAAGCTACAAAGATCTGTCATTACATGCATAAACCCACGGTTGGGGATTCATACACATAGGAAATACAAGTGGTACTTAAGCACACATCTATTGGCCATCCTTGTAACCCCTGTTGGCACCCCTTCCAGTGGTAGTGCACTAGACAACACCTGTATACAGATCGACCTAGATTTCCTGAATCTCTCTTTACATAAATTGATCGGACGCCTAACTGCTATTGTGCCACCGAGAACAATACTCGAGAAGATACTTTGTAGTACTTGGGTAGTTAGGTAGTACGGGTAAGGGCATGATCTAGCCTCCTTAGTTGGTGCCCTGAGATATTGGGCTGAGTACTACTATTGGACCCCACACATATATCATAGAGCTATAGCACAGGGAAAACCCTTGTCTGTAGAACCCTTGAATACCTAACCCTTGGGGACAAAAAAAACAAACAAAATAGACAAGATCTATTATCGTGCAACTGTGTCTCCTGCATTTGAGTTTCCAAATCACTACACATTTATTCCTGATTAAGCATTTGGGCATTTCATCATTGCCGTATTCTTCAGACCAGAGTATAAATCCGTAGGTGTAAAACACAAAATAAAGTTTGGATTTTTTTGCACCATTATTTGAGACCTATTCCATTGGATTTATCTCTTCTCCCTTATCACATTCATACCTATCATTTTTTAGCAAAATTTTTGACCCCACCCACCCCTTTTCGGTTCCCTCATCATCATGGCCCATACCCATAGACAAGACTTGGAAGCTCGCTTAAATACCTTGCAATCTAATTTCACATAGACCCAACAAGAAGTGAGACAACTCAATGCCAATATTTCCACCATCAATAAAAACATGCATTCCTCCATTGCCGCCTCAATCGAGGAACTCAAAGAAGACCTCAAACAAGACATTAATACCCAACTTCAATCTGTCACTTCAATGATTTGCACCAAGATGCATATCCCTGCATATCCCTCTTTATCTGACCCACCTTTGCATAGCGAAGCTGAAACTTCCTCTCATTCCCATAATTTTCATCCCCATCACTTTCAGCGCGACCTATGCCTTTCGCGTGTGGATGTGACCAAATTTGATGGCTCGGATCCCACTGGTTGGGTAACTCAAATGGAACATTATTTATCTTTGTATGACATTACATATGACTTGGCCAAACTCCAGTATGGTGTTCTCCATATAGATCAAGAACATTGGCAATGGTGGCAATGGAGGAAAACTTCCTGTCAAGGGTATGCTTCTTGGACACACTTTGTGGCAAAGCTTTATGAACGCTTTTACACTGACACCAACCATTTAGGACATTTGACAAAGTTGAAACAATATAGCATAGTGGAAGACTTTATAGTTTCTTTTGAGAGACTGGATTTTCGTACAGAGGGCATGTCTGATGTTTTTTTCTGCGAATGTTTTATCAGTGGCCTCAAGGATGAGATTCATGCCGATGTCCTCATGGATTGTCCTCAGAGTTGGGTGGAGGATACTACTAAAATATCTAAGGAAGCAAAACAATTTGTCTCTTCTCAAAATTGGAAACCCTCCTTTATTCCTCACACTAAACCAATAAATCCCACTCCTCCTTCTACTCCATTAAGGATCCAAAAATTGACCCGGGTCGAAATGGATGAACGCCAACTCAAAGGCCTTTGTTATAATTCTGATTGCAAATATTTTATGGGACACAAGTGTAAGGAACAAAATATTTTTATGGCCATCTCAGAGGATGTTTCAGAAGAGGATGTTGAAGCTCCCCTTGTGTCTATGTCACATGAACCCATTGACATAACCCCTACCTCAGACCCTCCCAAAGTAGAACCCGTCATTTTCGTAAATGATCTCACGAGCTTCTCTACTCCCCAAACCCTCAAACTAATTGGCTAAATCAAGAATAGGAAGGTCATCATTCTTGTTGATAGTGGAAGCACCCATAATTTTATTCATCGCTGCATTGACCAAGAAACTAATTGCTATATCCGTGCAGTCAATAATTTCCAAATCATGATTTCCAATGGCGGGTCCATGAAATTTGGAGGGTGTTGTGAAAATGTGCGTCTCCAAATTGGTGACTACCACCTGAAATATCATATGTTTGCTATCGACATAGGCGGTTGTGACATTGTGTTGGGTGAAGATTGGATAAGGACTTTGGGCCCCATTCTCATGGATTTTAAGGAATTAACCATGCAATTCGACCAGAAGGGCCAACAATATAAGTTCCAAGGCATCACCACTGGTTTGCCTGAGATCATTAGTTCCCCCACAGAACTTCCAATCGATCCTCTCTAAACATCAAGTGATTTTTTCCACTCCCCAGGGACTCCCTCCTTCCCGTGGTGTTCATGATCATTCCATTCCCCTTGTCCCAGAAATCCTTCCTCCCAATATCCATCCTTATCGTCACCCCTTTTCCAAAAAAATGAAATTGAGAAAATGGTTCAAGAACTGCTTAACGCAGGTGTTATCCGCCCTAATACAAGCCCCTACTCTTCTCATGTGGTCATGGTCATGAAGAAAGAAGGTTCTTGGCACATGTGTGCTAACTTTTGTTCCCTCAACAATCTCACCATTAAAGACAAATTTCCCATTCCTTTCATTGATGACCTCTTGGATGAATTGAGTGGTGCCTAGTTATTTACTAAACTTGATCTTCATTCTGGCTACCATCAGATCCGTATGAAAGAGATAGACATTCCTAAGACTGCCTTTATAACTCATGAGGGCCACTATGAGTTTTTGGTCATGCCCTTTGGCTTGTGTAATTCTCCCTCCACTTTCCAAAGCCTCATGAATCATGTCTTCCGTCCTTTTCTCCACCATTTTGTCTTAGTTTTCTTTGATGATATCCTCATCTATAGAAAAACCTGGACAAACCATCTTTCTCATGTGGATCGAGTTCTCCATCTACTCTCTCAACACCAAATTTTCCTGAAGCAATCTAAATGTGCTTTTGGCACCTCAAAAGTCGAGTACTTGGGTCATCTTGTTGGCAAGGACAGTGCCAGGGGGGATCCTAAGAATATTGAAGCTATGCAAGATTGGCCTCACCCAAAGACTCTCAAAAGCTTGCATGTATTTCTGGGCTTAACAAGTTATTATCGCAAGTTTGTTAAGAATTATGGAAAGACTGCGACACCTCTCACTGCACTCCTTAAAAATAATTCTTTCACTTGGACTCCAGTAGCTGCTCAGGATTTTCAAACCTTGAAGATGACCATGTGCACCACTCCAGTCCTGGCCCTTCCTAATTTCAAAAAGACCTTTGTCCTGGAATGTGATGCTTCAGGGAAAGGAATTGGTGCTGTCCTTATGCAAGAGGGTCAACCTTTGGCCTTAACTAGCAAACAACTATCTGAATGGAATTTGGGCAAATCAATCTATGAAAAGAAAATGCTAGCTATTCTGCATGTCATTGATCTTTTGCACCCTTATCTATTGGGGCAACACTTCCAAATTAATACAGACCATCAAAGCCACAATTATTTTTTGGAGCAACGCATTTCCTCCCCAGAGCAACAAAAATGGGTGACTAAGATCTTTGGATATGATTATGAGATCATTTACAAGAAAGGAAAAGACAAGGTGGTTGTGGATGCACTTTCCCGAAAATATGAAGATGAAGGGTCCCTTTTTTCTCTCTCCTTCATTGTACCGGATTGGCTCCAAGCTGTTCGCTAGGAATGACTACATGATCCCAAAAGTTCACATCTGATACAACAATTGAAGTCCAATTCTCCAGTTTCCCCAAGGTACTCTTTGCTCCATGATGAGATTCAATACAAAGGCCGTTTGTATTTAAGTAAACAATCAAAACTTAAATCCATGGTACTTTCTAAGCTTCATGCTACACCCATATTTGGGCACTCCAGGTTTACCAAAACCTATGACAGGGTCAAATGTTCATTTTTCTGGGATGGTATGAAACATGATGTTCATAATTTTGTGGTTGAATGTGATGTGTGTCAACGCAACAAGGGTGGGTGAAACAATCAAATCTCTTGGCACACTACAACCGCTTCCGATTCCACCTGCTATTTGGTAGGATATATTTATGGATTTTGTTGTAGGTTTACCTAAATCGGGCAATAAATCAATCATCATGGTGGTAGTTGATCTCCTTTCCAAGTATGCTCATTTCTGTTCTATTCAACACCCATTTACAACATCCACTATGGCTCAAATTTTCATGGAACAAGTCTTCAAGCTTCATGGTTGTTACACATTATTTTCGTCATCCCTATGACCGTTAATGATGTAAACCTATCTATTTCCTTTAGAGGGGTCAATGGCCTAAGTTCTTGAAGGGAGAAGGGAGAAGAAATTTTCCTGAGAAAAGAAGTTGCATTTTCCCTTGTAAAAACCCTGTAAAAAAAGGAAGTTCGCAGGTTGCTATATAGGTAGGGTGCGAGAATGCCTGATTCTCATAGGTTGCACCATATATAGGGTGCGAGATGTTCACAGGTTGCTCTATAGGTAGGGTGTGAGAATGCCTACATGTGGGAAAAACGAGTGTTTTCTTGAATCTTCTAGAAGGAGAAACTTCTATGGTGAGGTGGCATCCGAATGGTTTGGATCTTACTCGCTTTCATGATTTAGTGGGATCATCCTAACCTCCTCACCTTATCCTCTTCA